>JANZXR010031428.1:0-14420 GCA_027575705.1 Erythroxylum echinodendron | reverse complement strand
ATTACTCTTTCGATGTATTCTTACTAGACCATACAGCTTCGATTGTTTCTTGTATCCACACATACATATTAGTTACTCAAAAATTGGATTCAAATCCTCGATAAGATTCACAAGTTCTAAAATCCTCGATTTGGGCTTTGTCGGTCCTATTCAAAAACAAAATTTATACCGACTTTTAATTGTTTAGTGATGTGGCACACCACCCTCGCGGGGCACAGACTCGGATATCACCGTCGATATCTGGTTCGGGTCCAGCGAGAGTGGGGTGTTAAAATTATGGACTTTATGAGGCCAAGGTTTAATCTAGCAAACCAACGAGTGGCTAGACTGCCAGCTCAAGTGATCTCGTTTGAAATAAAGCCAGCCTTCTTAAACATGCTTCAACAAAACATCCAATTTTATGGATTAGCTTATGAGGATCTGAACGTTCACATCGTGAGCTTCCTTGAGATCTGTGATTCTTTCCGGTATCATTAGATGTCAGAGGACGCAGTTAGAATTAGGTTGTTTCCCTTCACGCTTAGAGATAAAGTGAGGCTTGGTATCACCCACTGAGCCCCGCTAACATTACCACTTAAGAGCAGCTTGTGCATACTTTTCTAGATAAACACTTCCTATTGACGAAGACTACAAAGATTATAAAAGAAATTACTAATTTCCAACAAGGTGACGGGGTGTCCATTTATGAAGCATAGGAGCGATACAAGGACCTGTAGAGGAAGTGCCCACACTACAACCTATCGAAGGAATTCCTTCTGTAGACATTTTACAATGGAGTTAACCCACCTACTAAAGGCACCATCGATGCAGTGTCGTGAGAATCTTTGATGCAGAAGATTGTTGACGAAGCAAACAAGTTAATTGAGGAGATGGAGAGCAATAGTTGCTTATGCGTGAGTAAGCGAGGTAGGCAACGTGCTACCTTTAGAGATCAGAAAAGAGTTCTCGCCAGATGATGGAGTTGCAATCAAAAATCGAAAACTTGATGCAACAGCTCAGTAATATGAAGGCTTCAACATCAGCTCAAGTTAAAATTGCATAGTTAAAGCGTGAATTATGCGGGTAATCAGATCATGATTCGGTGGACTGCTACTTGATGAGGGATGATAACCAAAAGTAAGTTAACTATATGGGGGTGTAATATGGACAAGGAGGGGGAAACAATCCCTACTCCAACACTTACAACCCCGACTGGAAGAATCACCCTAACTTTTCCTTGTCGAACAATAATAATGGAGGGCAATTCAGGCCTCAAGGACAATTGAGCTTTCAGTATGATAAAACAAGCATGATGGAGTCAAAGTTGGACAAAATTTTGGACAAGATCGGAGACATAGAGGAAGCTCATAGGAGGCTTAAGAGCAAGTTTAAGCAAGTGAAGACGAATTATGCTTCGCCCATACACAATCTAGAAGTCTAAGTGGGGCAGCTCGTGGAGGCAATGTCTACTTGGTATACTGGAACTCTTCTAAGCAACACCGAGTCAAACCCGAAAGAGCATATCATGCTTGTAAGTTAGACTCTGGACGAGGAAATAGAAAAGGTATAAGATAGAGGAAAAGGTTAAGTAGTTGGAAAAGACCTTTCGATTGAGCCCGTGATGGAGTCAATTCAAGTAACTCTATGGGTATTTCCGTTCCCTATCACACAGCGCGATAGTTATATACAAAGAGGGAAGCAAAACAATTGAGAGAAATTGAGCATAATAAGATTGAGGAAGTGACAGAACAAGTACATTCTAAGCTCAATCTACAAGTGTCCATCAAGAAGAAGGTTAAGGAGCAGCTACTGGAAGAAAACCCCAATATAGCTACAAAGAAAGATGGCCCAGAGGCTTTTTCATCCCCTATAGTATCAACAACATTATTATAGACAGAACATTCACGAACTTAGGTGTAAGCATAAATATGATGCCCTACACTTTCAGTCTTAAATTGGGTTACAAAAGTTAGTGCCCAGCAAGTGTTTGGTTAAGACAGTCGATAGAACGTTGCATAGACCAATAGGAATCATAGAAGATGTGCTAGTAAAGGTTATTAAATTTATCTTTCTCACGGACTTCCATGTTTTGGAAATCAGCAAAGATGAGGACACTTCGATAATTCTTGGGTGATTGTTCTTATCCATAGTGCGCTCAATTATTGATGTTGAAGGTGGCGAGTTAACTCTGTGACTAGGGAAGGAGCATATAACCTGACCATTAGAGAATACGGAGCTCCTTCACCTCTAGAAAATCTCAAAGAAACCAAGCCTTGAGGCGAATGGGAGGAAATAGAGGATCCTACAAATGTTTTCCAAAAGAAGCCCTCGCGAAGGAGAAGGTGAAGCAAAGAAATTGTAAGAACGGTAGTAATTGCAGTATGATAACTAAAGTATAGCCTCAGAGATTAACAGACACTACCATCGAACTATTCATTTCAACCACTGTGAGCTTAAAAGAGTGCCAAGCTGTTGACATTAAAAGAAACATTACACGGGAGGCAACCCATGGAAAAATTAGTTTCATATTGAATTTTGTTAGATTAGTTGAATTCTGTAGTTAGGTTTATTTTTGGTGTTTATTGAATAAAAGCAAAAATAAGAATAGGATTTCAAAGTCACGGGAAGATTGTGCAAACATAAAGATAGAAGTGAAAAAGAGCAAAATAAGGACTTTGGTGTTAGGGTACAAGCGTTGGCCACAACCGTGGTCTAGTAGGCCACGATCGTGGCCAACGATTGAGAGCCCATTTGGTGGTAAACTGCATGCCATAATTGTGGCCTGCGACTATGCAGAAACAGGGTAGGCGTGAATTTTAAATGTAATTTTAACTATTTTACACTTTTTACCACCTATATATTCAATTCTTACTTCTTTTTCACTTCCCTTTTCATTTCCATTTTATCTCTTTAGAATTCAAGTGACCAAACACTCTCACCTCTTACTAGAAATTTTAACCTTCTGAAATTCTTCCACACTCTACCTAATCATGCCCTGCATCAAGTAATCTGCCTGATGGGAACCTTATGGAAAATAGTAAGTTGCGAGACGGGTGAGAAGGAATTGAGCAGCGAATTTCAAAGCACCATTCCCCATTTATACCGAGGAGGAAGGTACTCATTTTCAATCCCTTCGTTCTAGGAAAAATTCAGTTCCTAAATACTTTGATGTTGACACATTAGATAGGCGAGAATTGCGTGAGCAAGTTGAGAACCTATCCAAGAGAATCCAGTGGGGCCAGTTCATACGGTTCCAATTCCTTATTTATGAAGAACTTACATTGGAATTCTTTACTACCTTGACCTTTGACCCTAAGAATACCAAGGAATTGTGGTTCAGATTGGGAGGATGAGCATATAAACTAACTGTCGAAATTATATGTGAGATGTGTGACTTCCCCAAATCCACCATCATTAATCAACATGATAACTTCCGTCCTTCCCAATATTGGCATGAGCTAACTGGAATTGAATGATTCCATACTAATAATGCGTATAATAACATTTTCTGATCCCTCGAACACTTATTACTGCACAAATTTATGTGTCAACTGATTTTTGACAATTCAAAAACCAACAAGTGTTCTACCAAGGAACTTTTTATATTGTGGTGCATGGACCATAACATTCTGACATGCACATCCATGCATGTGCTGAATGCCATTGCTGCGACTCCACACAAGTGGAGTAACCATCTTGGAATGAGATATATAGTGTCTGCCATTGCAAAATGTTTTATTGTGGAACGGAGGGGGTTAACAGTTCACCTCCCTGACTTCCTCAACCACCATCATTTATTTCAGGCAGAGATCATCCATTCCACAAATATGAGTCCACAGGATATCCACGAGAAGACACATGTGTGGACCAGGGCAGGTCAAGCGAGCTCGAGTTCGGTGCCTCCTCGACAAGAGGAATCAACGAGTAAAGAATCGAAAGAAGAAGAAGAGGAAGAGCAAGGCTGGAAGAAGTATTTGGATGCAATATCTGAAACCAATAGAACACTTGTGGAGATGATGCAGACACAATGACGCCAAAGTCGGGATATTCGATGGATCCATTAGTATTTCGAGTCTTAGGGCGTTCAACTCTTACCTCCAACACCATCACCACCTCCATCTCCTTAGGATTTCTGCCTAACCAAAATTTAATTTTTCTTTTCCAAATTAACCTTCAGTTCTTTTTTGTTTATGTTTTTATTTTTATTTTTTATTTTTAATTCTATTTTATTGTAAATTTTTCTATTCCCTGTTACTTTAATTTTCGTCTTTACCCTTCATTCATATGTTTATGTGTGCTTCCTTCTCACATTGAGGACAATGTGTTGTTCAAGTATGGGGAGGGATTATGTGTTTTGCTTTTGAATGTGATTTTGTATCTTGTATGATAGTTATTTTGTTATATTGTGTGAAGTGTGTGAATGTGTCAATGGCTTAGATTGAGTGAAATTCATTTAATTTTAGACACAGTCTATTAGGTTGTGAACGATCATTAGCCTTTGAATTAGTGAATTAGGGGGCCTTTGGATAAATATATAGCCTAATTAGGACTTAGTGTAAATTTATCACCCTCTAGATTGTCACATTCATTCATAAAATGAGGTATTTTAACTTAAGTAGCTTAACTAGTATTTTTCATGAAAAATAATAGTTAAAAGCAACAAGGTAGGCAATTAAAAAAAGTTGCTTAATAAATCACTATTTGCTGAAAGCGTGATAATAGTTGATGAACTGGATCGACACACATCACAAATGTGTGCCTTCACGTAAAAAGGCTATAATGACATTTTAACCAAGCTATTAGTGAAATGACTCAGTAGAGTAATCGGATCGACATTCATCACAAATGTTTGCCTCCGAGTAAAAAACTAAGTCTGGGCTTAAATAAATAAAAAAATGTGTTTTCTTAATAAAAACCTACCGGACTTGTAACAAGCTTTAATTTTCATGGAAATGTACATAGGAATAGTTACAAATTCTAAGGGAACAAAAATTTATTAATGCGTGTGTACAATTGAAAAGGATAAATAAGTTAAAAATTAGGTCTTGATTAAGTTGTATATTTAATTTAAAGACTCTAGGCACATATTTTGCATGTTAATGATAACATAACTGAATGATTATATTCAAGATTAAATTCATTTCATGAAGATCAAAGTCATTGCCTCATTATTACATTGAGTAGTAGTGTTTGTTGTGTGTTATTATTTTGGTTGCTTGAGGACAAGCAAATTTTTAAGTGTAGGGATGTTGATAGTTGTTAATTGCATGATGATTTAGGGATTAATTTGTAATGTATTTAGTATGAATTTGAGTGTTAAGTATGCATTTAGGGTTTAATTATGTTAGTTTAAGCATTTAGTATTTTGTTGGGTTAGATTAAGTCTCTGACCTTAAATGTTATATTTTTGAGGTACCGTGATGTGATTGTTAGTGTTTCAGGGTAAACGGTGAAGAATGGAGAAGAATTGAAGAGTTTTGGGCCACAGACCTAGCCCACGATTGTGGCACAATAGGCCACGATTGTGACAGAGAAGGACGAGCCAGTAGTAGCCAGGCCACGATCGTATAAATGGGGCATGATCGTGACAGAAAGCCTCCAAGTTAGGCCATAATCGTGCACATTGGGCCACGATCGCTATAGAAAGGTTAAATACCATTAGGCTGATAGAAAAACTCAAGTTTCGTAAGATTTTATGGACCATTTCGACCCTGAATTTGACTTAGAGCCTCAAAACTATAAATAGAACATTCAAGTTAGAGGTCATAACTGGAGAGTTTGAAAAAGAGAGCACTCACGTGATCCAATCCCAGAAAACGGTCGATTGAGGAAGGAGACAAAGCAAAAGAGACACATAGACGAGCTTAATGCCACGTACTTCCTTGAACAAGTGGTTTCCCAATATCGCCCCCTCCCTAACTCCGTTCCCGACATAATTTCCATTTATTTCATTTTTATTCATGTATAGGATTGAAATAGGTTTTGATATTTGTTTGTGTTGAATATTGAGTTTGTATTTATACTCACCTTTGAATCTTTATTTTTGAGATTAATAAAATATGGATTGACTAGTTTTTATTGATTTACTTGTTATTTAATTCCTGTTCTTAATAACTTCGCAATAGATTGAGAGAGTGAGCTAAGTGAAAATAATCAATTTGGGATAATGAGAGTTAGGTGAATTGATAGGTAAAGGATTAAATCAAACCGGTAGAGTCGTATAATGAGAGATCAAGCATAAATTCCCACTAGGTTAGTAGACAATTTTAGAACTAATTTAGGTGTTGCGTCAATTGTGAATCGAGAGATCGCAATTCCATAATTTAAATTAAGGATTGTTAATTAGGGTTAAGAATTATAACTAGAGAAAGTAATTCACCCTAGGATCCTCTAAGCTTATTAAGTCAATAATTTCACAATTAATTCAGTTTTCATTAATTTCGGATCAAAATGCCCTTTCTCTCACTCAGTAGTTTCTAAGTAGGGTTTGGATTTGTTTATGTGATTTGTTTCTTTAACTAGATTTCTGCAACTCAATTCTTAAATTAATTGTTGATTAATTTATTTATGGGTTTCTTTATTTTTATTTGAATCATTGCAATTTTAGTATGACCTTAGATTTTAGTACTAGATTAGGCTTCTTCGTGGGATTGATACCTTAGGTATTACGCGAACGACCTGTGTGCTTACGAAATTTTCCAAAATTTAAATAGTAAAACTTAGCGCATGTAACCTTTCGAACATTCATCACTATACAATTGCTTTCCTTTGGTAAAAGTACTTTTAGTGTTATAAACACTCTGATAGCTATATCTAATTCTATGTGTGTTATTATAACTCTTTTGAACTCTTATAAGGACATTAGTTGACAATATCACCAAATTGGTTGATCCATATATCAATAAACAACTCTATTTTACTTCTAAATTACATTATTTAACCACCAACCTATATTAGTAAACTAATCTCCCTAATAATATGATTTTAGCAACTCTAAATCTTAGCTTCTTTTGTTTAATGCAGTTATACTTCAAAAAAAAGTTCCAAGATTATGAGATTAAAAGGCTTTTTCTTAAAAGTAAAAACTTTAATACCTCTTAATGAATGAAAAGACCCATTGACCCATTTAATTAAGTGATATGAGATGTTTATGCATGATTAGCCTTTAAGACTATCATAATGACTAAATGAGATTATAATTAATATTGCTAACTAAAGACTGATTCCCTGTTCTTCTTTTATTCTTAATTTGATCTTCTCTGTAATCATTTCAAACTTCGGCTTTTCTTTATCAATTTTCACTCATACTCCCTAATGTCTAACTTGCTCCTAACGCACTTGAATGACCATACCTATGCTTACTCTTTCCCCTTCCTCAGCCCCCCAGACCCCTACTCTTCTTTGTTTCCTACTTCTATCTTGTTTGGAACTTTCTCCTCTTTTACTAATCTCTTTCTATTAGTAGGTTTGTTCCTTTTTTTGGGAATTAACTTTTCTAAACTGCTACTATAAATTTATCATCTTTGCTTCTAATATGACCTTCCTTAGTTTAAGCTCCCTGAGCTATATTATAAATCCCTATCCTACCTCTCCTTTTCTTCCTTACTAAAAAGCTAACTCCAAAGCCCCCTACCCTTTTCAATTCACTCAAGATCCCTTCCATCATGTCACTTATTCACCATCTCAAATAACTTATTCTCTAATTCTAGCTCTTACAACTACAATTTAGGGTCTAGCATAGGCTTCACCTTTTCTAGACTAAATGGTCACCCTATCATCCTCTTGAATGAGAGCATCATGGAACTAGGTGGTAGGAGACTCTTCTTTATATATAATCCTAAGCTACTTACTTCCTCCATTGTCTAAATATGAAAAAAAAGTAACTCCACCTTTACAGGTTCTTTAAGCTAGAGCCTTGATATAGACTAATGTCTTAGTAGGCTTCTTCCTCAACTAGAGACATGCCTGTCCCCTTATATATTACCAAGTTATACGGAACTGGAAACAAGCTTAATAAGGTAGTAGTTAGTAAGTAAGGTTGGTTCATCTTTAAGATTAATACCACATAAGGTTTAAATAGAATAATGAAGCAGGGGCCATGGCATATTAATAGTGCATATGTTTTCCTCTATCAGTGGAGACTTGCTATTTATATGGAAAAGGTGAGCATGGAACATGTTCTTCTATAGGTGAAATTTTGTTATATCCCATGACAACGCATCATAATACTTGTCATAATAAACTAGACTACTACTATAACAGTGGTGAGTCTAGGTCGATCCCACAGAGAATGTGTGTAAAGTTGTTAAAATGAAATTAATTAGGTTTAGATTTTAGGGGGTTTTGGTTTTAAAAATAAGAAAATAAAATAAAGCTAAACTAACTAACAAAAGCAATTTAAAGAAAACATTTAGAAAAAAGATAAAAGTGGGAAATTCATTAGGGACTCGGTTCTTTGGTTCAATTTCGGCCTAACACCTTAATTTAAAATATTTCATTGATTTTTTTCTCCTACCTTTCCTTGAACTATTAATCGTGGGTTAATAATTAACCCAAGTTTTCCCTTAAGTAGTGTTTAATCAAGATACGATCATTAATTAAACCTAATCACCATAACCTAAGATATGATCTTTAGATTCAATTGGATAATAGCATTATGAATTAGAAAAACCAATTAATCAAGGCAACAACCACATACGATGCAACATTTAACTCAGGCTATGTTATCCCTAATGATTACAAATTAGTAGTCGCTACACATGAATTTCAAATATAACAATTACGAATTATATCGAAATTCTAACAATGGGTTTGTAAATAAATGATCCAATGAATGCATTAAAATCATCTTTTCACAATACCCAAATCCACACACGTCAGATAAGATAAACTGTAATATCTGATTTTCAAAACATGCTTAGGTTAGAACCCTAGATCATTGTGAATAAGTAATAGCATAGAAAAAGTTATAAGAGTGCATTACATTGTCATACATATCATTAGCATACACAAATGAATTATAATTAGTGCACATTACAAAGATAGTATATGCACTCAATTGACATGTCCCGGGGTATGAAAGAATTAAAATGACTATGATGAGAATTATGAATTGTTATATCTTAAATTTTCGTTTGATTGGATTCCAATTAGTAAATTGGAATTAAATATTATTAATTGGGAGAGTGATAAATTAATGTATACATTTGGACTAGGAAAAATGCCAAGTGGTAGGATAAATTGATACATGAAAAATTCAGGTTAATAAGCCTATAATTGGGTGATAAATAAACTAATCATTAAATAAAAAACGGACCAATTATTGTGTGACAAATGGATTAATTATTAAGAGACATGTGGACTAATCATTAAGTGACATATGGCAACTTAATGTGTGGATTAATGGAAGCATCTTAGTTAGGCAAATGTCTTCCATGCCTTAGGACACATGCCTAGCTAAATTGATGACACCTAGCATGTTAATCAAGCAAGTTCCAGCATCCAAGTTTCTGCTACTTCCTTCAATTTTTATCCACCAAAATTTCTCTAAACTTTTCTCTATATTCTGGTCTTAACCCTATTTTGAAATGTCACATGAAATTCACATGTTAATCATTCACAAAATAGCCAAGAAAACCAGCTAAATGTTAACTTCAGCTTACTGTTGAAAATCAATCTGTTTTCACCTTAGAATTGAGTTGATTTTGCTTACTTGGAAGGATTGGTTAATCTGGACTTTTGAGATGAATTGGAAGCCTAATAAGTAAGTAACAATCTGATCTTTATGGTATGTTTAATAAGATGAGAATGATACTGGAATTGGAATGAAAAGCATATGATGTTAGAGATAATATGTGATGAAATGTGTTGGATAAACTTAGAAGTTTTCATGCTTGTTCTTAATTCATGGATGAATTAGGTCTGAATTTGATGTATAAAGAAGGTGAATTTATACTAAATAAATATGTGAATATAGTGTTCTTGAATTGAGAACGAATTAGAACTATATGTATGATAATGTGTGACAATTTTTTTATTTTTAATGCAAGAAAGACATTAATTTGTGGGTTGTTAATTGAATAAGTTTGAGATGGAATTGAAGATGATATTGATGAGGAATTAAAGTATAATTAGTGTGCAATTGAGGTATAACTAATGGACTATTATAAACATGTTTTGAATTTAGTATTAAGGTGTGAAAATTTAGAAAAGTACAAGAAAAAGAGTAAGCCATGATTGTGGCACTCACCCCACGACCATTAACAGATACGTTGGATTGTGTCACGATTGTGGGAGGGTACCCCATGATCCTAGACATGGTTTTGACATAATAATTTCTTATTTTTGCAATTGTTGAATCATATGAGGACAAGTCACTCTAATTTGGTGTATTTTGACTTAATTAAGGCTTGAAATAAACCTAGATTGATGCTTGATAAGTTGATTAAAGTATTTGATAAGTTGAAGATGTTAGTTGATGTCATACTTTAAAGAAAAGATTATTTGATATCAATGTATCTAAGTTTGGATTGTAGGAATGCTAAAGGAATGAAGATGTTCATATGAATGCAAATGTATTCCAAAGGATATAAATAATGCATTAGGAATGAATAAATGAGAATTGGGAATTATGTGAATACTTGTAATGCTAGAAAAGAGTTAGTAAATGTATGGTTACTGAATTGAGCATAATCAAGTATACTTAAGGTATTAACCTAAATGAAAACAAGCTATGATAATGGAATGATCATGAATTATGATTAAGGAAACGTACCTGAGAAAGTCATTAAACATGCATTGAATATGAAAGACACATATATGCATGGTTGAATATGTATTTGAATAATCAACTTTGTAATCTGAATTATATGTGAATTATATGAGTTTAGACACTCGAGATGAACGCCATCATCCTGAAATTGCTAATCCATCTAGGAAATAGCGTAATCTGGATCGTACTGTGAGTAACCTAAATGTTTTCACTAAGATTGATATATTTCTGTTTAACTCCCAGTTATTGAATTGTTAATGATCTGTATGTGATAATTCTAGACATTAATAGTCCGAGGAGTTTGATTTGGAAACGTATTGGGAGTGTTTTATTTGCATATGATTATGAAAGATATCTGAATACTCAACATAAGTGTTGAATGCTGGACTTAGGTCCGATGAATATGAGACTAACTGCACATCATGAATAAATGTTATTGATAGCATATTTTCTGATTTAATGCATCACATTGATATACATGATCAGATAAAGGCATTGTGACAGGAGTGGCCAGTCTGAAAGAGCTTAAAGCTCAAAAATCTACATGTAGAGCCTGACTCCATGATTAATGAGCCTGGTATTCATAACAGGCACGGGATAGTATTTGAAAAGAGCCCAATATCCACAAAGGACATCGAATAGTGAAAGGTGCTCAATCACAACAAATAAAAACTAATGTAGAGTCTCATATGCATCTGCATTTGTATATATGTATATAAAGTGATATGCCATATATATGTATTTGTGGATAATGTGATTGATTGGGATAAACGTTCAAATTATGCTTAAAAAGAGGATATGAAATATTTGACATTCATTATGTCTTATTGAGATGAGGAATGTTGTGAATTTGGTTATATATAAGATATTTGTGTATTTAATATGAGTGACCTCATTAATGATGGTTCACTCATTGAGTTCTCAAAATTCACCAAAATTGCAACGTGACTTTTAAGGTACGAGAGAGGAGACCTAGTTCCTAAGATACTCTAGATGAATGTTTGGGATTAAGAAATGGCTCAAAAGTCTATCGGCTAACATTTGAAGGGTAGTAGACTATTTTTAAGTTTTCTGTTATCATGTAGAACTTTTGTAATAAGAGTTATAAACTCAAATGTTTTGGCAATGTAAATATTTGTTTTAATGACTATGGTGTAAATTATATTGATAAGTTAAATGAGGAGTTAGGTTTTTAAGTATTCTATTATTTTGTATGATTCCATATAAGTGATAGTGATTGCTCTAAAATCTCATTATCATAGGTTATATTCTGGAATGTCCTTTGGATGTTCGAGAATATACTCTATGGTAATGAGGTGTCACATAAACAATTTCTAAAGAGAGAAAGAAACAATAAAAACAAGAAAGGAATGCCTAACCAGGTTATCAATGTCAATATCACCTTCGAACCGGTGTTGAAAAAGCTAGCCCTTTATGGGTCTCTCAATGTTGAGAGCTTCCATAACCTTCTTCATACTCTCCCAAGAAGAAATTGCTTCAACCCCAAGAGCCTCCCCTCACTGTTCTTCTTTCTCCAACCTAGAATATTGTTATCTTTATTTAAAACCCCATGCACCTTAATCCCTCATTTCTACCTTCTCTGTGTTTTATTCTTATGGCCAACGACTGTGTTTCAACTCTTGCCAAACGTCTGACGTATGCTGCATTTTGGTCCTCCTTATGCTTTGCTGTGTGCTTCCGTTTTGCTCTTCTGCTTGTGTCTGCATGAAATGTTCTCTTTGGCATTGCATCTGTTTTACTCTTACTTCCTTTGATTGTGCTATGCTACATTTTCTACTCCTTGACTCCTAACTGATGCGTTGTTGTTTTAGTCTTTGCTCCCCATTTGCTGCTGCAACTTAGCTTTCCTTTATCCATTAAATGCTACTGTCCATCATCCGTTCCTGTGTGTTTTGGCTATTCTTGCTTCCACCATGTGTTGTCCATTAAATCACTATGTCGCATGGATGTCGTGAGTGAGTGATTCTTTGGAAAATAACCCAAATGTAGTACTTTCGACTCACTTTAATTTCTTTGCTTTCGAATTGTGCATAAAATCACATATGAGTCAAAGTGAATATCTTAAACAATTTTATAGCAATAATCACTAAGTGTTATGGAATAAATTTATAATCAATTAAGCACCTATCATCCCACTAGAATATTGATCCACTATAGGATTAAAGTACTTAGCAATATATGAAGGCCCTTAGAAGTTAATGAAACCACAATAAGAATTGAGCATATAGGCTATTAAAGAATGTATGTAAAAGTCTAAATGGAGCAAAACCTCTTAAAAATTCCAATATTAAAACTAACTAAAAAGGGAGAGATGACAAATACTAAAGTTCTAGTGAGTTTCTAAAGGAAACTAGCATTAGAACAACCAAAACAAAATTTTTGTAGATTGTTGATTACAAAATAGTCTACTAGTTTTACGCCCAAAAATCGTAAGTATACGGGTTGTGACTTGTAGTTAAAAAGCAGATATCGATCTTATGAGGATTGATGCTTAGGCACCATTTAATTCAGATTAATCTTTGTTTAAGAAATGAAATTATTTTAGGAAAATAAGCTGAAAAATTAAATTATAATTAAATGACTAACAATGAACAATTGATAACACTAAAATGCTGAAAATTGGAATTCAAGGTTTTAACAACTAAAGATCACTTTTTCCCTATCTTGTCTCCCTCCTATTTTCTTAATCGAATTTAGTCTCACCTAAGATGTCCAATTGTATTAATTACCCTCTCTCAAGGTGTAATTAATTATCCCTAATCAAATTAAATGAAGTTAATTAAGTAATCTCTCAATCGACCAAATCACTCCTCCAATTTAGCTAGTTATTAAGTTATCCTATGGTTGATTAATTAGATTAGCCAAGATCTCTCTTTCTACTAATAAATTAACATGATGAATGTAGGTCTATAGAATGCCAACTCTCTTTGTATAATCCTACACAAATTACCCTACTCAATCTCTCGATCTATTGCAAGATATAAAGGTATTCAACATTCATCAAAGACAATCTTTCATTCAAATCAATAAACAAATCAGCCACTCATGGTGTCTATAACATCCCCAACAATTGAACAATCCATCATACAATGACTAGAAGAGATAAAATGATAGAAAATTAAATAAAGAAAACTCCTCCTCTTCTTTACCCGAATCTACAAATTTCGGTGTTGGTAAGCTCTTCTCCTAATTGTGATTGATAATCCTTGAATGTCTACCTTCCTTAAGACTCTAAATCTAGATTTTTCACTCAAACAGGCTATTCTACATAGAGGGCCTTCGTCCTCTTTCGTATGAGTTTTATATTTTATACAGTCCATAAAACCTAAAAATTAATTAAACCTAGTATATGTTCCCGGATTAAACATCCCATGATCGTAGGAATTGGCATGATTCTCATCATCATGGGTTCTTACACCAGAATGCTTCCTCTTCTCTTCTCTTCTCTTCTCCTCTTTTGATCTCTATCTTAATCTCCGAGTTGCCAACCTCCATTCCTATATCAAAATAATCAATTCTTACTCTAAATTAACCAAACCAAACATACCCAAATTCTCGCCTAAGCAGGGTGCAACATCCCCTCACCAATAGGAAGGGTAATTTGGTAATTGGCACGGGTTAGGAGTGTTTAATATGGCATTGAAATATT
>JANZXR010031408.1:0-14420 GCA_027575705.1 Erythroxylum echinodendron | reverse complement strand
CCAGATATATAACGCTCACACAAATAAAACCAAACTTTTTTGTTTTATTAATAATAAATATTTTCATTACAAAACTGCAACTGAAGAAGATAAAGTTACATGTAAATACACTTGCTTTCCAGGGTACTATATTTACATAACTCCAACACCACCTTCATTAATGTTGCACCTTGCTTTCATCTATCATTTACTCCTATTTTTCTTTGTCTTCTTCACCTTGCTACGAAAAGACACAACGTATTCCTCCATGAGAGTTGATGGTCATGTGATACATGGGAAAGATAGGGTTAGGTGATTTTTGAAGAGCTTGAAGTTAAACAAGTAAGTATTATGCTATTGCTCTTCTTAGTTTGTTAAATGAAACTTATTGATGATAGATTAGGGTTAAATGAGCATAAAATGATAATGTATATATATGTGAATCGTGAGTGAAGAAATGAGCATATGGATGTACTGGTTTTGTGTTTATGATGATTAATGATTCATAAATTGATGTAGATATGATTTATAGTTAGAATGAGTCATAACATGGGGTTGAAAGATGTGTAGAAAATTGATTTATGAATGAATGTTATATGTTCTATTTTTGGGTTAATGATCAAACATAGATCATGGATTGTTGTATAAAATATTGAGTTGAAGTGGAAGTAATAATGAAGAGGAAATAATGAGGACATGAGTTAGAAATGATAGACTAAGTAAAAGAGATGAACTATAATGAAAATGAAGTTAAAGGTGTGCTGAAATATGCTAGATGCAGTGTTTTATAGAACATGCATATGTATTTTGGCCATTTCTTGATTTGTAGAAATCTAAATTGGATGAATTTTGATTTAGAGTAAACTAGACACATATGGCTACATTTTTATGAAGGAATCGAATTTGAAATCTGACCTTAAAAGTCTTGAATTGGGGCTTAAAGTTGAGAATTTGTGTTCTGTCGAGATATGAGAACCGTCTGTAATATATTGATTATAACTTGCATAATACTGAACCAAAATGCATGAATTTGATGTCATTAGAAACTTAGGACATATAGGAACATTTGATTACAAGAAAGTGTTGCCTAAAATTCTCTTTGTGTACGTCAAAATGGTCATAAAAAACTGACCTAAAAATTTGTCATGAGAAAAACTGGAAAACTGCAGGAACACTGGGAAATTTGTTTCTGTCACGATTGTGGCAGGGGAGGCCACAATCATGGGCACTAATTTTTCATGGTAATATGGTGATTATGCAATGGTTAAACCAATTAAGGATGAGGTATATAATTATGATGTTTTTGGACTTAATTGGGACTTAAAAGGAACATAAGTGATGTTGGAAAAGTTGGTTAAATGTGTGATAAGTTTTGATTGATCTTGATATTATACATTTAAAGAAAAGAATATTTAAAGGTAATGCATCTAAATTTGAAATGTTTAAAGCGTTAAATGAGGACATAATATAATGAATGAATTGTTTGATTTCATTATGAATAAGACATAGTATGGAAGGAGATTGGATTTCATGAATGATGAGATTAAGTTTGAAATGTTGAATTATATGAGTAGAGGATTAGAGAGTTTAATGCAATAAATGGGTAATGTAATTAGCATGGAATGAAATTGCATTAATTCATATGAATTCAGGACAATTTGGAGTAGAATTGATGTTGGTATTGAAGTAAATCACACGTTAATATAAAAATCACATACAATATATGATATACACAAGAAGGGGGGTTGAATTGTATATTCTTTTCGTGAATACAAAATCTTTAATATTTTTTAATAATAACTTCTTTAACTTGTTAAAATAATATCACAAACGTTATACGAAAATTGTTATGTAGTTAAATCGCAAATAAATTCTATATACTTGTTTAAAAACAAAATAGAATAGAGTAAAAGATAGAAGATAGTCGCTGCAATTTTTATACTGGTTCACCCTAAGCCGTGGGCTACGTCCAGTCCTTAGAATTTATCTGAGTTTTCACTATACTTCGACAAATTTACAAGTATTCTTTCTTCCCTTCCAGAGCCTCTTCAGGTCTCTTTATACAAAATATTCTTTCTGCTTAGCCTCTCCAGGCTTTTAGCCTTTTCTTTCTCTCACTAGAAAGATATTGTGAGCTTTTGTTACAGTAGGGTTACCTCTATTGTATCGCAGTATAGAATTTTTTTCTTCTCTAAGTATACACTTGAAAGCTCAAAAGTTATAAGATTTTTAAAATCCATAAGATCGTTCAAGCTTCGACTATGACTAGTATTTATAGCCTAAGTCTCTAACTGCTTCTTGATTCTTGATAACCGCTTCTTAAATCTTGATAACCGCTATTTAGTTGAGCTTTGTAACTAACTACCACTAGCTAACTGTCCGACGTACTAGTGTATCTTCTTCTTTGTATCGTCTGTGTTTTTCTTCTTCTGTATCTTCTACTTCTTCTGTGTTTATACTTCTTCTGTATCTTCTGCTTCTTCTGTGTTTTTGACTTCTTCTGTATTCTACGCTTCTTTTGTGTTTTGCGCTTCTTCTGTGTTTTGCACATCTTCTGTGTGTTTGACTTCTTCTGTGTTTGAGCTTCTTTTTATGTTTTTCCTTCTTCTGTGTTTTGTACTTCTTCACGCTTAACACACTTATCAAAATCGTTCATTTATTTCTAACATTATTATTATTTGATTGTTATCAAAATTAATCATCGTGAAGTCCTCTTGACTTAACAATCTCCCCTTTTTTATGATAACAAATAATCATAATTTTATACAGATAAAAGTGAATGAACGAATTTTATTCAGATAATGAACAATATACACATATGCTATTCTCTTCATATGCTCTCTTCTTTCTTGTGCTTCTTCTATTTTCTATTCTTTCTTCTGCTTCTGCACTTCATTCTTCTATTTTTCACCTTTCTTCCCTATCTTCTACTTTTCTCCCCCTATCTTCTACTTTTCTCCCCCTATTTGTTATTAATTAAAATTTTTATCTCAAATGCTTCATGATTTTAGAAAACATACGTTGCATATCAGTTTTGATCAATTTGAGGTCTTCTTCTATCGAAACTCATAGATATGCTACTTCCTTATGTAGATCACCCACTGAGTCACTCAGAACATCAACATTAGTATGAATTTCTTCAATTTCCTTCATTAAGGCTTCCTGACACCACCGTTGAGAGTAACTAACTTCTTCCATACCACTAATAGTAACTTGTTGAGGTGCACTTGATGGATAGAAGTTTGTAGCAACAAATGTTTCTGATGGTAAAACATCTAATTCAATAATTTTCAGAAAAGGAGGTTTGAAAGATTATTTGCCTTCAGGGAGATCCAGATCATCAGGTCTAGGTAGTTTTAGAATAGGTTTTCTAAGAAGGTGACGAACATATTTAATTAAAGATATGAAACTCAAAGGTCTAAAGTGCATAATTAAGTGCACAAGAGTTTCTAAATTGACACTTATACCTTCAACCTTGATAGTTCTATACTATCCTTTAGTCACTCTTCCAACTACCTGAGAAGTTGCATCTGTGGTGAAGCGTCCACAATGACTTCTTGATGCTTTTGAAATGTGGTGTGAAATATAGATTCCTCTTGATTACTCTTCATTGCATGCATCATCTATGTTTCTCACAGCTTCTTGTATTTGTTCTTCTGTAAGGTCACCTATTTTTGCTTCAGGGTAAATCTTCTGTTTCCCTTTATTTGCATTGTGTACAATGTTTGAAGCTCTAGGTTGTACATCGGATACAATCTTGATCAATGTTCTACTTGTAGCTGGGTAGATAGTATATCGATCTTTTTTCATCTTCAATGGATATGGTTTTGACTTTTAATCCCTCAGAATACCATATAATCTTCTTTCTTCATGATTCAGAAGATGTATTGATTGATTACTGACAGAATTGGTTCAACTTGTACCTTGACTAACCTTTGCACAGGTTCTCTTATTATAATTGAGCTTCTTCTTCTAACAGATACAATTTCTTCTATCACCTTCATTTTCAAGTCCTCTTGTCTGATAGGACTATAAGATACCACTCTGTGTTCAACTGAGTTTTCCTTTTGTTGACCACCAGTTGAAGTACTCTCTTTCTGATTGGTCTTCAACTTCTTATTTTCTTCTACCAGTATAAAAGGTGGTTGTGGTTGGGGGTTATTCTTCTCAAACTCTAACTTCCTCTTAATTTTTGTCTCTTTTGTTGACTTTCCCTGTTGTTCTTGCAAAATTGAGACTAAAAACATAGTAGCCTGTGGTGCTTTCTCTACCTTTTTAGATTCTTCACCAAGAGTCAATTCTTTCCCTCTCTTCTACTCTTGTTGATGCAGAGTTAATAACCTTGGTGATCTTCTTGATTTTTTAACTTTCTCAAAATCAAGTCTCTCTCCCTTTCTTTTCAACGAAACTTGTTTTTCAGATAGATTCAACCGGCTTTCTTCTTTCTGTGAATCGTCTTAGCTTTAACTGATACTTTTGACGAATTATTCTTCTTTAATTAAATAATCTTCTAACTGATACTTGATCCATAATGTCTGTGAGCAACAGCTTGTAGTTGACATATATTCAGCTTTTGCAGTAGATAGAGCAATTGAGCTTTGCCTCTTACTAGACCACGAAACTAGATTATGGTTGAGAAAGTGACATCTTTCACTTGTACTCTTCCTATTATTCCTGTCTCTAGCATAATCAGCATCACAATAGCCAATTAACCTGTAATCTTTACCTTTCTCATACATTAAGCAAAGATCAGTAGAACCTGATAGATCTCTCAAAATTCTTTTTACAGCAATATAATGAGATTCTCTAGGATCTGCTTGAAATCTAGCACACAAACAAACACTAAACAGAATATCAGGTCTGCTTACTGTAAGGTAAAGTAAAGAACCAATAATTCCTCTAAAAAGGGTTTGATCAACCTTCTTACCTGCTTCATCCTTAGATAAAAGGTTTGAAGGATGCATAGGAGTTGACATAGGTTTCACTTTATCCATTCCATATTTAATCAATAGTTCTTTGATATACTTCTATTGATGAATAAAATCTTTTCTTCGGTCTGTATAACTTGTAAACCAAGAAAGAATTTTAATTTGACCATCATGCTCATTTTAAATTCACTTTTCATTAGTTTTTCAAAACTAGAACATAGCTTTTTAGACGTTGCACCGAAAATAATATCATCAACATATTTCTGTACTACGATGAAATCATTCTCAATACATTTTCTAAATAAAGTATTATCTACATGTCCTCTACTAAAACTATTTTTAATCAAAAAGGAACTTAGACGATCATACCAAGCTCAAGGGAACTTGTTTCAAACCATATAAAGCTTTATGAAGTCTATAGACATAGTCTGGTTTCTTAGAATCTTCGAAACCAGGAGGTTGCTTTACATAAACCTCCTCATCTATAAAACTATTCAAAAAGGCATTTTTCACATCTATTTGAAATAGCTTTATATTAAGACAAACAACATATGCAAGCAAAATCTTAATAGCTTCTAATCTAGCTACAGGAGCATAAGTTTCATTATAGTCTATTCCTTCTTATTGATTATAGCCTTGAGCTACTAATCTAGCTTTGTTACGACTTAATCTACTTAACTCATCTAGTTTATTCTTAAAAACCCATCTGGTTCCTATAATAGACTTTCTGGAAAGTTTGAGAACTAAAGACTAAACTTTACACCTAGAAAATTAGTTCAGCTCTTCTTGTATGAATAAAATCCAAGCTTCATCATGAAGAGCTTCATCAATTTTCTTACACTCTATTTCAGAAATAAAAGCTACATTTACTTCTCTTCTGAATTTAGACCTAGTTCTCACACCATCTGAAGTTTCTCCTATAATCAGACTTTCTAGGCGAGAAAATTTATATTTCCAGTCCTTTTTCAGACTAGAATTTTCAAGAACACCTACTTTTTCTAGAGAAACATCTAATGGTGACACATTTTCATTATCAACCAGGGGTACTGCTAGGGTTTCATTATCAGTATCATTATTTCTATCTGGTTGAGAACCATCGTCAAACTTGACATAAATAGATTCTTCAACAGATTTAGAAGCAAGATTTTAAACCATATGAGCTTTAGAAGATAATGAATATCCTAAAAAAAATTCCTGAATAGACCTTAGAATCAAATTTATCCAAAATTTCTTTTGTATTCAATATAGTACACTTGAAACCAAATGGATGAAAGTAAGATATATTAGGCTTCCTTCCATTCCATAACTCATATGGATATTATTCAACCACGGTCGCACAAGTATTCTAGTTTGAATATAACAAGCTGTATTTACAGCTTCTGCCCAGAAATTCTTAGGAAGATTCATTTCATATAGCATGGTTCTTGCCATTTCCTGAATCGTTATTTCTTTCTTTCTACAACTCCATTTTGTTGTGGAGTTCTAGGAGCAGAGAAATTATGAAAAATTGCATTCTCTTTCCTTTTTCATTTTGCAACTTTTTGGAAAGAATTTAAAACATTTAAAAGATTCATCCTTACGTGACAAAAATAATATCCAACAAAATCTAGTGAAGTCATCAACAATTAAGAGACCATACTTCTTTCTGCAAAGACTTAATTTCCTAGTTGGACCAAATAAATCTATATGTAACAACTCTAGAGTTCTAGACGAAGTTACAATATTTTTAGAAGAAAAAGATGTTTTAACCTGATTGCCTTTATGACAAATCTCACAAAAGATATCCTTGTTAAAACTTATTTTTGGTAAACCTCTTACCAAATCATGTTTAATCAACTTAGAAATATGTTTAAAACTAACATGACTTAGCTTTTTATGCCAGATCAGTTTTTCTTCATCGGTTGATATAAAACAAGAAATATTTTGACTTTGCGAATCTTCTAAATTAATCTTATAAAGATTGCTTTGTCTTTTGGCAGAAAAAATGGAACCATCCTTGTTTTTGACTACATAAGAGTTTTGATTAAAGGATACTTCAAAACCAGAATCACATAATTGACTTACACTAATCAAATTATGTTTTAAACCTTCAACTAGCAGAACATTATCAATACATGCAAAGCAATCTTTATTGATTTTGCCGATTCCAATTATTTCGCCCTACTGGTTGTCTTCAAAAGTTACTGATCCTCCCTTCTTATCTTGAATATCTAGGAACATAGGCCTTCTTCTCGTCATATGTCGCGAGCATCCACTGTTTAAACACCATTGGTGCTGGTTGTTTTTTCCAAGGAAGGAGATCTATAGAAGATATTATGTTCTTTTTAGGTACCCAGATTTTCTTGGGGCCTTTAGGGTTAGTCTTATGATTAAGCATAGAATGATAAAAAGAAGATTGGTGAAATTTCTTTCTATAAGGAACAAACTTCTTTTTGTAACGAATATTGCTGTTAATAAACCCTAGACCACTCTTATCATTACGATGTCGATATTTTCTAATCATGTCATTCATTTTCTTCATACTTTCAGTAAAGTTTGATAAATCTGCTGAGAGAGAATTAATTCTTTGTTTCAACCGACTAATTTTCTCAGATCTATCAATAGAAACTTTTTTCTTCATATCGTCTACTTGTTTCTTAAGACAGGCGTTTTATTTTTTTAACACTTCCATGTTCTTCAAGTTTTCTAGAAACTTTCTTTTTAAGGATCTATACTGCTTTAGTATAACATGTGAATCTTCTAATAATTCCAAATTTGCATTTTGAAGTTCATTAAAATTAGAAGTTACCTCCTCGTCACCTTTTTCTTCGGCTACCAAACATATATTTGCTTGTTCTGATGCTTTTGAATTAGAATTAGATTCGGATGAGTCCAAATCTTCCCAAGTTGCCATCATACTCTTTTTATTTCTTTTGTTCTTCTTCGGTTCTCTTCTAAGCAACGGACATTCAGACTTGTAGTGTCCTGGTTTGTTACGCTCGTAGCAAATGATAGAGGTCTTATCGTTCTTGACTACTTCTTTGCTATTTTTCTTAAAAGAGAAATTTTTACTTCCTTTTGCTTTCTTTTTCCACATCCTTCTGATCTTTCTTGAAATGAAAGATAATTCGTCATCATCTTCACTTGAATCATGATCATCATCATTCTTGACTTCTTCGATCTTTAATGCTTTTGATGATGAACTTTTATTTCTTTAAGTCTTGTGATTTTTTTACTAGCCTTTAATGCTATAAATTTGTGTCTTTTAGGTTTATCTTCAACATCAAGCTCTACTTCATGTATCTTCAAAGAACCAAGCAATTCGTCAAGCTTGAATTTGCTCAAGTCCTTGGCTTTTTATATTGCAGTGACTTTGGGTCTCCATCTTTTCAGCAGACTTCTGAGAATCTTCCAGACATGGTCTTGATTATCGTAGATTCTCCCAAGAGCTTTAATTCCATTAACGATAGTTTGAAATCGTCCAAACATATGATCAATAGACTCATCTTCTTTCATTTTAAACAGCTTATACTGATGTATAAGAATACTAATCTTGGACTCTTTCACCTGGTTTATACCTTCATGTGCGATGGATAGAGTGTCCCACATCTCCTTCGCAGTTTCGTATCTATGAACTTTATCATATTCACTTCTACTTAACGTACAACTCAAAAAGAACTTGGCCTTTGAATTTAGTTGAAATCTAGCTTTGTGTTCAACTGACCATCTGTTACAAGGAATGGTATTTCCTTCATCATGTATTGGTTCATATGGTCCATTCTGTCCCAAAGATCAATGTGCGTGGATTCTATGAAGAGTCGCATCCTGTCCTTCTAATAATGATAATCTTCACCAGTAAACGCAAGAGGTCTTGTGACGGAGGCACCTTCAGTTATAAAAACATGTGATTCAACCATAGATCTTTGTCCTCACTTTGTAAAGGTGGTTCTTGGAAACTGAGCTCTGATACTAATTGAAGTAAATCACACGTTAATATAGAAATCACGTACAATATATTATATACACAATAAGGGGGATTGAATTGTGTTATCTTTTCGTAAATACAAAATCTTTAATATTTTTTGATAAGAACTTTTTTAACTTGATAAAAGAATATCACAAATGTTATATAAAAATTGTTATGTAGTTAAATAACAAATAACTTCTATATACTTGTTTAAAAACAAAATAAAATAGAGTAAAAGTATAGAAGATAGACGCTGCGATTTTTATACTAGTTCATCCCAAACTGTGGGCTACGTCCAGTCCTCAGAATTTATCTAAGTTTTCACTATACTTCGACAAATTTACAAGTATTCTTTCTTCTCTTCCAGAACCTTTTCAAATCTCTTTATACAAAGTATTCTTTCTACTATCTTAACCTCTTTAGGCTCTTAGCCTTTTCTTTCTCTCACTAGAAAGATATTGTGAGCTTTTGTTACAGTAGGGTTAACTCTATTGTATCGCACTATAGAATTTTTTTTCTTCTCTAAGTATACACTTGAAAGCTCAAAAGCTGTAAGATTCGTAAAATCTGTAAGATCGTTCAAGCTTTGAGTATGACTAGTATTTATAGCCTAAGTCTCTAACTGCTTTTTGATTCTTGATAACCGCTTCTTGAATCTTGATAATTGTTATTTAGTTGAGTTCTGTAACTAACTCCCACTAACTAACTAACTATTCGACATAGTAGCGTATCTTCTTCTTTGTATCATCTGTGTTTTTCTTCTTCTGTACCTTCTGCTTCTTCTATCTTTATACTTCTTCTGTATCTTTTGCTTCTTATGTGTTTTCCACTTCTTCTGTATTTTTGACTTCTTCTTTGTTCTGTGCTTCTTCTGTGTTTTCCTTTCTTTTGTGTTTTGTACTTCTGCACATTTAACGCACTTATCAAAATCGTTCATTCATTTCTAACGTTATTATTATTTGATTGTCATCAAAATTAATCATCGTGAAGTCCTCTTGACTTAACAGGTATAAGTGTTAAATTCGCGTGGATGAAGGAAGAAAAGTGCAGGGCATGATCGTGCACGATCATGGCCTGATAAAATAAGGTTATGTCATGATCATAGCAGGGACACCATGATCGTGGCTTGGCCAGAAAAAAGTTTCTGTCACAATCGTAGCCAGACCTAAAGAGAAAAAGAGTGGTCTTTTGAGTGAAGTTTGAACGAATCAATGCTAGGGTGCTTCAATACAAGGTAATTAGACTTGAATGAGATCTTAAGTGAGCCTAGCGAATGATGAATGAGATTAGTAAAGCTAGTAAAGTGCATTAGATATTAAAGAAATGATTGGAAGATGCTAATTGATTATGAGATGTGAATAAAGGAATCATACCCGGGATTATCAATATGAACATGCATTATACCTTACATATACACATACGTGTATAATGAAATGTTTATGTGATTATGCAATTAATAATGTGTGTGCACTATGTGTGTTGTATGAAATTGATATATAGGATTTAACATTTGCATCAAGATGTTTCTGGATCATGGAAGCAAATGCTAATCTGGAGCATACTGTGAGTCGACATAGATGGTCTCACTTTCATTGTTTGTTCTGTTTTAAATTTTTGTATTGAATTGTTATTGAATATGAATGTGATTGATACAATTCCGAACATTAATAGTCTGAGGAGTTTGACAAATGTGAGAATATAAGAAGTGCTCATTGTATGTGAATTGGACTGAAATAAGTGATTCTCAACATTATTGTTGAATGCTAGACATCGATCCGATGAATATATGTGAAGGTGAATGTAAAAAATTAAGCACTAGTGATTGTTTGAAAATATGTGAACGTAGTGCATTTCATTACATGAATACATGAAAGAAAAAGGCTGTTGTCATCGGAGTAGCCATCGAAAAAGAGCTTAAAACTCAGAAATTGAAAAAGAGCTTAAAGATCAGAATGTGGTAAGAGCCTCTGGCTCACTATGTAAAATGAGCCATGTATTCCTAACAGATAAGGGACAGTTATTAATGAACCTAATATCCACAATGGATACAGGACAGTTACAAGCACTCAGTCACAGCAATAACAGTTGAAAGTGAGTCTCATGAATATTGCATATATAATTGATATATGTTTTAAATGATCGAAATGAACTATTTGACTGTTTGAATGTGAACTTTGAAATGATGTATATTATATGCTGATATGAAGTGTATGTGAATTTGAAACATGAACTATATGTGTTATGTGATATGAGTAAGTCATCGAGGATGGTCCACTCACTAAGTTCGCAAAACTCAACCCAATATTGCAACATTTTTCCAGGCTGAGGGAGATCTCCAGTTGGACAAAGTTGGAATTTAACCACTGCTTTTGAGTAAAAGATAGAGGTTGGGATCAGTTGGCATCTGCATATGTTTTATGTAAAATTTTTATTAAATATTGTATTTTGCAAGCTTCATTTATTGTATAAATGAATTATGTTTTTATTGACAATTTTGTTCAAGGATATTTTGTATTTGTAATGGGCCCAAAAGATCATTAAAATTTCGATAATGTGTTTAATGTTTGATCAATTGTGAGTTTGCGATGACATTTATAATTTGTGATGCTTATAAATAAAATGGCCTGAAATGATTATGAGTTTTTTTAAAAATGCGTGTGATGTTTAAGAAAAAAAATTTACAAAGAGTTTTTTAACTGCTCTAGCACACCGCTTTCACTGGGTGTGTGTCCGAATGTCCTCGGGATGTACGGATACATGCTTAGTAGAAGTGGGGTGCTACAAGTTGTGAGTCTAGAAAAATCCCACAGAGAGTGTATATAAAGTTGTTGAATTAAAATTAAATGGTGCTTAGATTTAAAAGGGGTTTGGATGGTTTATCTAAAAAAATAATGTAAAACTAAACTAATGAAAAAAATTAAAGAAAACTTGCAAACATAATGGAAGTGGTGAATTCGTTAGGAATCCGGTTCTTTGTTTCTATTTCAGCCTACACCCTATTTAAACATATTTCATTAATTTATTGTTCTCAAACCTCTATTTGAACTATTAATAATAGGGTTAATGATACGATCTATTGACCCAAGTTTTCCTTAGGTTATGTTTAATTAAGACATGATCGTTAATTAAACCTAACTACTGAATAATCTAGGATATAGTCTCCAGATTTAATTGGGCAGTCACATTATGAATTACAAAAAAAACCAATTAATCTAAGCAATAACCACATATGCTCAGGTCATTTAACCTAGGTTATGTTATCCCTAATAATTACAAACCATTAGTCACTACAAACGAATCTCAAATATAACAATTTTGGATTGTATTGAAATTCTAGCTTTGGATTCGTACACAAATAACCAAACTGTACGATAATACGAATTCATACACAAACAACCAAACCATACGATAATATGATCATGCATACACAAACCCAAATCTATATACATAGGATAACACAATCAATTCATAAAGAGAGTAAGAATAACAAAAATAATGAAAAATATGGTTAATCAGGTTGTCAGTGTCGATATCACCTTCAAACTAGCATTGGGACGTCTAGCCGTTCATCTTCTCTATGATTCTCCAAATATCAGCCAAGAACATCTTTTTTTCCATGGAAAATCAAAAAGAAATGAAGAAAATTGAAGGTTTATTGCATTTTTCAGCCTTCTCCATTAATCTCCAACAATGCCCTTATTATTGTTGACAACTGACCCACTCTAGCATGATTTTATGATGAATTCTTAAATGTAGTCTTGGTTCTCCATCTTGGAAACAAAATATGAATAATGAATAAACTAGCTACTAGCTACTATCTACTCTCGGCTGCTCACCTTGAAAACTGAAAGAAGATGATGATGAATGGCATCTAAGTTTTTGTCCACTTTCCTCTCTCAATTATTCTCTTTGTCCAGCTATCTCCTCACCGTCTTACACATTCCATCCTTCATAGAATAAGGATCTAGGTCAAATGGAGTGGGTGATATGTGCCTAATTGATTGTTTAATTATTTCATAACACTTAGCGATTAAGGACATGAAATTTCTTAAGATACTTACTTTAACTCATATGTGATTTTAGGCAGAATTTGGAAGCAAAGAAGTTAAAGTGAGTCAAAATCATGACAATTAGGCTATTTTCTAAAGATTAATATTCACTTGTCTTCATGGATTAAGAAGAATAAAATTAGAGGAAAAAAATAAATTCAGACCAAAAGAAGACAACCAAGAAGTTGTTGGGAGGAGTAGTAAAAGGATATTAAGAAAGAGGCAAAATGGCAGCAGCTAGAAGAGATGCAGAAAAGATGATGCAGCATAAGAAGGAAAGTAGAAGATGACCAAATGACAATGCAAATAGGAAAGAAGACTAGACGATGACGCATAGTTAGGAAGGAGCACCAAAACCTAGATGTGAAAGCAGGAAATGACAGCGGAAGCAAGGAAGTAAACACACACGTCACACGTCTATGTTTCACGCAGACATCGTCAGTGAAATCTAGACATTTTGCGTAAGTATGGTAGGCTTTAAAGAGGTTAATAGTGAAGTGTATTGAAATTTAATTGAGAGAATAAGACAGAATAGTAGCGTAGGAAGCGCAGTAGTGAGAGGGAGAGTGGTTCTTCTGTGGGTTTTCTATGGCCTAAATCAAGAGGGAACTTCAGGAGCTTATGGACAGCATGAAGATAGAGGTAAGTTCTCCACCATGAGGAAACCTATGGAGGGATAGCTTCCCAATGCCAGTTTGAAGGCGACATCAATGCCAATGACCCGTTTAAGCACTCTTTCTTTGTTTTAGTTGTTTCTTTCTCTCATTGGAAATTGATTGTGTTATCCTACGTTAATTGATTTGGGTTTTATGTATGGATAATCGTATATTCGTTATTGTTCCGTAATTTGTGTATGAACCCATTGGGTATTGTGAAAAGATGATTTTGATGTATTCATTGAATCGTTTAATTGCAAATCATTGCTAGAATTTCGATATAATTGTTATATTTGAAATTCACGTGAAGTGACTAATGATTCGTAATCATTAGGGATAACATATTTTCCTAATTTGTAATTCTACTATCCAGTTGAATCTAGAGATTGTATCCTAAGTTATTCGGTAGTTAGGTTTAATTAAAACTCTTATCTTGATTAAATACTACAAAAGGAAAAACTCAGGTTAATTATTAACTCACAATTAATAGTTTCTAGGAGATGTTTGAGAACAACAAATCATGAAAAAATGTTTAATTAGGGTGTAGGCCGAGATTGAACCAAAGAACCAGGTCCCTATCGAATTCTCCACTTTTATCATTTTTGCATGTTTTCTTTAATTAGTTTTTATTAGTCTAGTTTCTTTTTATTTTCTTATTTCCAAAACCCCCTAAACCTAATCACTGATTAATTTCATTTCAACAACTTTACACATACTCTTTGTGGGATTGACCTAGACTCACTGCTGCTATAGTAGTAGTCTAGTTTTTATGTGTTATAGGGTTCGCAATTGGACATGAAATATGTGTTCTCATAATATTTAATAATTCAAGAGTTCAACTAATTGTCTTTAGTGGAATGAC
>JANZXR010031328.1:0-14428 GCA_027575705.1 Erythroxylum echinodendron | reverse complement strand
GCCACCCTCGCGGGGCACGGATCCGGGTATCACTGTCGATATCGGGTTCGGGTTCAGCGGGAGTGGGGTGTTACAGTTTGTCTGCGCACAGTCCATGATTGTGGCCCCTAGTGCACGATTGTGGCCTGGTTATCTACTCTCTATCACAGTCGCGGAAAATCCCCCATGATCATGGCCCTATGCTTGAGCTTCTCTTATGATCGTGGCATATTTGCCATAATTGTGTCACTATATTGATACTTCTGTCACAATCGTGGCAAGTCCCACATGATCGTGGCCTAGTGTTTTGGTTCAGATCTCCTCTGAAACCCTTATGAATTCCCTGAAACACTAACAAATTCATCACGACACCTCATATATATACATATATATTGGAGCTTAAAAACATGTTATCACCCAAAGAACACTTAAAACACAAATGTTTATGAACTAACACAATTTTTAAGCTAAACACACACTAAATAATCAACTTAATCACTAAACACATATCAAATTACCTATAAAAATACAATGCAATCTACACCTTTCAATGATGTTGTCAAAGTTTATCAGATATTATTCAACTCAAAATGTCATTACATTTTGTCATATATATGATTCTAACATATCTTTAAAACTTAATCACCAAATCCCCAACAAGGATCGTAGAAAATTTTTTTAACAAACCTATAACTTTTGATTTTATCTTTCAGACTTTAATCTTATATTTGGTTACTCTCAGTATTTTATTCGAAATAATAGCCCTCATTACTATTTACTAAGAGTATCCTAATTTCTCTACTAGGTTAAGAACCCATTCAAATTTAGTTAATCTAAATTTTGCTTAATAAATCAACTAAACTAAGTTAGGTAGATAACTTTATCAATCACATCTCGTGTGACTCTTAGATTCGTTAGTTGGCAACTCTTACCAAACATATATTTTCTATTATACCTATCCCAACCTCTATATTCATGTGACCATGACTTTGCTCATTAAAATCACACAAATTTAATTGTTGGACCCCGTTATCAGAGTCTAACTCTTGCTTGCTTGCATACTCTGATACCAACTCAGTCAGATCCCGTTTTCGGAGTCCAACTTGCATGCAGAATACCTTAATACGTAAGTTATCTCCCAAAGAGAACACCTTCACCACTATCGGATTATCTTCTCAAACTCCCCTTTTCTAGTCTCAGTTCAGCTCTTAGAATAGTCGACTAGTCCATTCCTACCTTTCAACCTAAATTCTTCAATGATCAGCGCGGGTGAGTCCTCACTTTACATATATAATTGCTTCGGGGCTATTGGTATAACTTCTCTAATAAGCATCCAAACTAGGGTTTCTTTGGATAGATTTAAAGAGGACTTCGAAAACTACCATTTTCATAAAGACCTCGAAGACCAACTTTATCTTCTGAAGGGTCGAAAATGAGATAGAAGATACATTATGAGTAGTGACCCAGACGATAGTCTGTGAACAGTAACACAGACGATACTCTGTGAATAGTAACACAGATGATATCTTACAAACTTCATAACTTTCTCTAGGGGAATCAGTTCAGGGTATTCTTTATACGGTTTGAAAGAGAATTTCAAGACCTACAACTTCCATAAAGACCTCAAAGGTCAATTCTATCTTCTAAGGGTCAACAATGGGACAGAAGATATACGGTGAACAGTAATATAGAAGATGCACTTCAACCCGAGTAACTTTTTAACTCCTTATAATCCTTAGCTCATAATCTATCTTTTGTATTCTATCTTCTATGGTTGACTTTTATCTTCTGGGTTGACCCTCTATCGACTTTGAATTATCGTCTTAAATCTGTGAACAGTGACACAGACGAAGTCTATGAACAGTAACACAGACGATGTCTTGTGTAACACAGACGATGCTCTATGAACAGTAACACAAAGGATAGTTTGTGAACAGTAACATAGAGGATACGAGTCTCTGTGTTCAAATTAGTTTGTGAACAGTAACACAGACGATACGTGTCCTCTGTGTTCTAATTCGTCTGTGAATAGTAACACAGACGATACGTGACCTCTGTGTTCTGATTCATCACAGACGATGCTTTTATACTTTACCTAACCTTTCCTTTATGTTGTATCGTCTTGGTGATGACGTGTCCTCTGTGATATGATGTCATCACAGACGATGCTTATACTATTAAATCCTCCTTGCCTCTGTGTTATGACGTCATCACAGAGGATACTTATACCCTTAAATCCTTCTTGCCTCTGTGTTATGATGTCATCAGAGAGGATGCTTATACTCTTAAATCCTCCTTGCCTCTGTATTATGACGTCATCATAGAGGATACTTATACTCTTAAATCCTCCCTGCCTCTGTGTTATGACGTCATCATAGAGGATACTTATACTCTTAAATCCTCCATGCCTCTGTGTTATGACGTCATCACAGAGGATACTGATACTCGTAAATCCTCCTTGCCTCTGTGTTATGACATCACCACAGAGGATACTTATACTCTTAAATCCTCCTTGCCTATGTGTTATGACGTCATCATAGAAGATACTTATACTCTTCCTATGTATCTTCCTTTGCATCTACCTTATTTATTGCTCTCTATCAACCTTCTCACCCGTTCTCATTTATGCGAGGCTTAAATTAGAATCACCTAGACGTGATTATTAATCTCTCTCACTCCTTAATAATTTGGATCAAACATGCAACATAAAAACTTAACCAGGCATCATATTCATTTGCAAAAACATACATCCATAATTTATACATCCCCAAATGTATATTTGTTTTACAAGGCTTTAGTAACCTTACAAGCCACAATACATCAGTACTCCTAGACGAATAAAACTTGAAAGGTGGCTAAAGCCTTAATTCTCAAAAATCAACCCTAAGGATTATACTAAAACATTCGCAAACTAGGAGCTTCCTTGTACCCTGAATCTACTCACTTTCTTGTGCTTCACCTAAATTAGATAGAAGTTGGAGGGGGTGAGCTTAAAGCTCGTGGGTAACAGGTTTATAACTGAGTAACAAGCAGAAAACCTTTTTGCACAAGTAAAACATATTCAGTTACAAATCATGCATGCATTCATCTTGGCAAACGAATCATGAGCACTTCAGAATAGTTTGGGTGGATCCAAAACAGAACGTGCTACACATTTCCCTTAAGGGTCCTGTGTATCCGTGAACAGAACATACTAGCGCAATTCTATTTTACGGTCTTGCGTAGCCGTGAACTTATGGGAGTCCTTAAAGGAGCTTCATGCCACTAACTGGCAGGCGGGAGAAGCCTTTAGACAAGTGCACTGTCATAACTTAGGGGACCACCACAAACCCACATAACACATATATTTCATGATCTTGAAAACTTTACTGCCCAAAATGGCAGCTTCTTGGAAACTTTCTTTTCATATCTGAAACATGATTTCATAAAGTATGCAACTTTGAAGAGAAATATTTTTTATATGAAAACATGCAGCAATAATTGACACTTTATGCTACTTCAAAACAGAACAAACAACTTGCACATTTTATGCAGAAAAGCGAAATCCTTGAAGACAAACATTTATGGCTTATTGCTTCGTCATAAAACTGTAACCTACCTAAAACCCTTGTTTGCTTATATATCAGACTTAAGGATGCCTTTCCTCTTGATCCCTTATCCTCTCTTGAACCCCTCCTTGATTTCCTTCATAAAAGAAACGCAACTCCTATTAACAGAAAATTCAGATTTGTCTAACTCTATATATTTCTTAAGCTCTTGAACCAAAACCTCTCAAAACTTCTAAGAGATAATTAAGACTTACCGTGAATCCTCACCAATTAACGGGATTATTGGTTTTAAAGAAAGCTCCTTCCTCCTTCTTTCTTTTTACCCTCTTGAATGCACTCAAACTCTCTCTTTAAGCCTTACAAAAATTGAGATCTAGCTCAAACTCCATTCTTTTCACTCCTTCACCGAAACCTCTTTTCTCCTGTTCTTTCTCTTCTTTCCTCACCCTTACACGCCTACCATACTTCTGCCCATACATGCCCACCATACTTCTAAAATGACAAGTCCACAATTCCCATTCTACCCTTATGCATTCTTAATTCTTAAACTTTCCAATTTCCATGTAATACATGAAATAATCCTCCTAAACTTGACTTAATTAATTAACTCCAATAGAAGAATATAATTTATCTAACAAAATCACCAAAATCATTTAATTCATGCTTACTAAAAGATTCGGGGCCTAACATTAATAGTGTTGGACCCTTGTTAGAAGGATAAATATATTCGAGTTAATGAAGCCGTGAGTTTGCTCAATAGGCATAACATAACATTAAATAGGACTCTAGTTTAATCTTATAACAATGGAAGGCAACAATATTGTTCTCAAAGTATATTCAATATGTTAACAATGGATTTAATTTTATTCATCTCTTCAAAGAACCTATTAAAGGAGTGTTGTGCCCAAATAAGTTCTAAAAATACCTAGGCTATCCTACTCACAAGTATACGAGGTAGTTATAGTGATTACCCAAGGTCGTCTCCTATTAAGGTGCGAATTGGTCTACACAAATTAATCTTGAATAAAAGATAAAAGCATATGCGATCATAAACATTCTATCCCAATTTGTTGAGTGAAGGCTTTAAAGAAAATCATAAAATTAAACTGATTCAATCAAAAGAAGAAATGAATAGATTAATTGAAATAGAAGACTCTTGAGAATTAATTTCACTAATTTAATATCCTATGTATGATTAATGGAAATGATTGGATAGTTGTCTTACTAAAATTAACATCTGGGTTTTAAATCAACTTGAATAATGAACTAATCTAACTTTCTCATTCAACAAGTTATTATCTGAATTAACTATGGAAACTCGATTACTAATTATCACTTAAGTTAATATATTTCTAGTTCTTAACCTAAACGCCTATGGTTTCTCATTCCATATTAAAGTTCTTCTCTCGATCGTTAGTTTAATACTAAAATGATGCAAAGTTTGGTCATGCTATTACATCCATTCAGCTTAAAAGCCATATCAATAAATAACACAACAAAACCATGACTTAATCATGCATAGTCTAAAATAGCTACATTAATTCTCAAGAAAAAGAAATCAGCCCATCATGGAAATCATAAGATTCATCATCTTCAAATACTCCAATCCCATCTTCATCGGCATAAGTGAAGTATTTAAGCAATAAATCAAGTAAATAACTAAATGAACTATGAAAAGAAAATAGGTAATATTCGGCTAAGCTAAAAAAGTAACAAGTTCAGTAAATAACAAGAAACAATGCAACAGATGAATAATAGAGCAAGCAGATAGGGATCAAGTGAGTGAGATGTGGTGGTCTCCTACCCCTCTCAAGCTTCCAACATTAGCTCTCACCTTCTGCTTCAGCTTGTTCTCACCAAATGGTCGAAGGCTTGCTCTACTTCCAGCTCTCTGCTATATTTCTGTCTTCTTCCCTGAATCTCTCTATTTCTCCTCTCTTCTTCCCTTCTTTCTCTCTATTTCTTCTCTTCCTAAATGAAGGCTTTTGTAGAAAGAATGAATGAATCGTCCCCACCGTCAAACTTCATTCATTTTATTTGTAGTGTCACGTTAGGTTTAGGTTTTTGTGCCCCTTCAACCTATAGTTGCCACATAATAAAATTATTGATTAAAAGGAATGTTATCCACTTTGCATGTTAAGACACAACCGTCCAAGTTAAGTCACAGCTGTGACTTAACATACAGAGTGGATAACATTCCTTTAATCAACACAGGCCATCATACTTGTATCACTATTAGAAGCTAACACAGGTCATCTTTGTCAGTCTCTGCCTTCAACCTTCAACCTTCAACAATTACTGCTTGTTTTTCATCCCAATCCATTATTAGTTTGATAAAGTCGCATGTCTATCAATTTAGCCACTTGTATAACCATAAAATTGTTGGAATCTAACTATGATCGAATCATGCATGCAGCGGAAAAAAAAATTTTAAAAATTCTAAGCAGATCCTGATAATTGAATAAACTTGAATAAAACATAAAACGATTTGGAAATCATACCTTATTCGTCTTCCTGTTAAAAAAAACTTTTGAAAAACTTTTTTCGATTGAACAATCACGAGTTGTTCAAATGTCCAGCCTCTGATGGTATCCACGGAGCAATTCTCAAAATTATTTTGAGAGGAAGAAGGTAAGTGCTAGCTTTTAAAATTGTTCTTCCTTTTTTACATAGAAAAATCATAAGAGTCTTTAATTAAAATTAAATTTCTTTAATGATAATTAAAATCAAATTATAATTATAATTAATAAAATTTTAATAAAATCAAATATCTCATATTTGATCCCTAAATTTTCTCAAACTTTATAATTAAGTTCAACTTAATTAAATTGATTTTTCTTCCATAAATTGCTCTTTGATGTGTGACCCATTAGGTTCCTAATAAATTAGTAATAATTATAAATTACAATTACAATTCTAATTCATAATTAGAATTAGACAATAAAACTTCTTTTAATTTATCTTTAATTCTCCAATTAAATAATTCATAATCATAAATCATGATTGACGTCTAGCAACATATCATCATTACCTAAACATCAGGAATGTCAAAGTAATTGACTTAACCTACGACCTCTTATCGGGGTCATCACTCAGAAGTCTTTGGCCAGGGTAGTTATGTGTTATGAAGAGCATCTTCATTGACACATGAACGTAATGAGATCCTAGGACAAGAACTAACATCACTCGGACTAGATGTGACGTAGTCAGTCTAATAGGAGCTGACACATAGCCCATATTCTGAACCAAGTGGGGTATAGTATGGTGAAAGGATGAATTGCATGGTAATTATCTATAGAAAGGTTTATAAGTTAGATAATTAACTATGGAAGAGTTCGTGTGTTAATGCACTTATATTTTGGCAAATTGGAATCATGAAACCCTTTATGATTTGATTGAATTAAGAGTTAATTCAATTGCCTAGAATAACCGGGAACCTAAGGGTCACACGCATAAAAGATCAGATGATATATATAATATGTATGGCCAAATTTAAGTAGGCCACGATTGTGATAGAGGGTACGATATGGTATATAAGTGAGTTCATCACTTAATGTACACAAGGTTCTACCACTTCTTACACACTTAAGAGAGAGAATAAGGGCTCTAGAAGAGTTCCAAAGTTAGAGAGAGGTATCAAGAACCTTATTCTTGCAATTTATGCAATTGTTGCATGAATCAAAATCCATACAACAAGAATCTTGACCTATCTTCTATCATTTTGATCATCTGCTAGAACTCATCTCGTTTAGTGCTCAAATTACCCTTATACATTATTTCTTCATCTTCTTTACACGTTCTTGGGTGATCAAGGAAAGGTTTGGTGTTTGCCATAACCTAAATAAAGAGAAGAAATAAGAAAGGAGGAGAAACATAAGGTAACAAGTTTTATATTTCATGTTCTTTTACATATCCTGTTAGGGTTACGTAAATATAATGTCCTGGAAAGCAAGTGCATTTACATATAACTTAATTTTCTTCCAGTTACAGTATTGTAATGAAAATATTTATTATTAATAAAACAAAAGAGTTTGGTTTTATTTGTGTGAGCATAGTATAACTAGTCATAAGGTACCAAAGGTTTTTTTGTATGTAATATAAATATACATGAAGATGTACAGGAAACATGTATATTATTAGAACCTAAATGAATTGATTCACAGTCGAATAATCAAGTTGGTCGCTTAATTATGGTTTAGACTGTAGTGTTGCGATTTACCTCCATGTAAGTAAAGAATTTTACTTCAAGGGAATGATGAGTTTCAAATCATGATAGTAGTTGACTGTCGGTAAAGGCACTATTAAATGAATCTGGAATTGCATATATTTTTAAAGAATAAAGTAGGTCGTTACTTTAATCTTAAAACATACACCTTGGCATTCGTTTATTATGGACCATAATCTTGATAAGTGGTGAACTTATATGTGTTTCATTATAATTCTTGACATAATCGGAATGGATTTTTTCTGGGTAAAATGGCAGATCTAGAAGGAAAAACCAACATAAGGGCAAAACGGTGCCCTTTATTATGTGGATAGCTATAATATGGTTCATAATAGAGCTTGCGATTGGACATCGAATTAATATTTTTTGAAACACAGTTTCTCATAATTTTAAGTAATTCAAGAGTTCAGCCAATTATCTTTAAAGGAATGGCATTTGGTTAATAAGTCAGAATCGATTCTAATGATATTAAATTAATTCTAGGCTTATTAGAGCTTGAATTATTTAAGTTCAATTAGATTCCCCACTTAGCTTCTGGGAAGGTTATCAAGGAAAGTAAGAAAAATAAACGTAGGTTATCGAAAAGAAAATGAGACAGTTTGGAGAGAAATGGATGAATTGTATTCGGGCCAATAAGGCAGGAACAATTTAATTAAGAGTTGATTAAATTGGGTCTTAAGCCTATAATAAAATGTTGGGCTTACACTAATTAATTGTTGATTATAAGCCCAAAGGAACATTTAATATTGCGCTGAATTTTGGTTTAATTAATTAGATTAATTAAACTGAAACAATATTAAAGAATAAAGCAATGCTCCATTCGGTCATGCTCTTCATCAATCATTAAAATGAGTTTTATGGTGGTTTTTTAAAGAAGAAAACGTGCAGCCCTCTTTTGACATTTATAAACACATTTTAATGCATGATAGCGTCCAAGTGTTGGCTTTGGAAGGTCTTATTGCAATTAGCTTTAATTAAATGCATGGTGTGTTGGTCTCTTCACTCATTTTTGCAAACCGATTATGCTACTCTCACTGAAAGATATAATGGTTGTTCTTAAATGAAAGTGAGCTGTCCATTAATGTGTTTGGTAGCTATCTTCACTTTCTTCCAAATGTCCAAGTGTTGGACTTTAGAGAGAGACAATTCATTTAGCTTTAATGCTAAATGAATGTATATGGCCATGCAAAATGAACGTGTATGGCTTTAGGCTCTCCATTCTCTCCATACAATTGTCCAAGTGTTGGACTTGAATAAAGACAATTAATTTTGACATTTTAAAAAGAGTATGGTGCATGAATTTTAGTTCTCCAAGTTCTCCAAAACATTCTGCCATATTTCAAAAGTAAAGCTCTCCATTTTTTTCTCTAAACTAGCCGAATATAGCAAATAGTTTGTTATCCAATTTTTCTTTTCCTTTCCTACAAAAGGATTTTGATAACATAGTTGTCCGAGAAGAACAAGTGATAGATCGGATTGGTTGAGGACACGGCAGTAATGAGTTAAAGAAACAGCAAGGAGTCGGTAAAAATTCCGATCTTGTTCTTATTTTATTTATTTATTTTCCTTATACCGTACATGTATGGATTAAAGCATATTGATTTGGTGTTTATACTTCCTCTATATTATTATTTCGGAAAAGTTTTTGAAATCTACCGTTTATCCAAACAAGGCATGCTTTTGTTTTTGATCCAACAATTAGTATCAGAGAAGGTTTTATTATGCATGATTCAGTTCCTATATATGGCATTAGTTGGCAATTATATTAAATTATCAATGCTGCAAATTTTTTTATATGATAAAAATATATGCTATGTATGTTTTGGATTGCTCTTTTGGTTGTCCATAGAAAATCGATTTACTTGTAAGTTTTCTTTGATTGGTTTGTAACAAGGACAGTGGCCTATCATTGCCATATTTCCTTCTTGTCTTAATTTTTTTGTTTTCATTTTTTGTACTATACAAAATTCTGTAATTTTGAAGACGGAGCAGTCAAGGATCAAAGAAAATAATAGCTAACTAATTTTGATTTTATTTTTAGTTAATGGAAAAAAAATTTTGAATAAATTCTGTTAATTCTTGCATTTTTTAAATGCTGTAATTTTGTTTTAATGTTTACAAATCAAGTTTTAAAATAAAAGTTTTTAGAAATAAAATGCCATTAGCTTGTTTTTACCGAACAGGTTAAGTAGTGCGAGCGAAGAATTCAAAGCGGAAGATCTAAGTCGAAGGAGAAATTTTGGGCGAAAACGCCTTGTAATTTTTTTTAATTTTCTAGGATGGACAACCAAAAGTAGCTATTTAATTTATGACATGAATGGATGAATAGATGCAAATAATATGTGATATTATGTGAATGTATGCCATTTAGAAAAATTGCTATCCCTAGGTTTTGCCATGCATTCATTATGTATGAGATATATAATGAAACAATATAGGATAGTTAATAAATTGCATCTAGACAAGATGGGATTAATTAAAACTTAAAGATCGCAAAAAATTGAGTGGGAGAGGATGTTCATATGAGAGTCCACGGTCTCCATGTGATGGCCCATTTGCATGTGGTGAAGTGTTACTCCCCACTGGAGGTCATGAATCCTAAATCTTGCACGGTTTGGGTCTCCTAAAGGATAAGTCTACTCATTGGTAGCAAATGTGATCTCCCACTGAGGCATGGTTTGCAAGTACCTTTAGTGTATGAATCAAATGGTTGCACACTCAACATGGTTTATCAATAACTTGCCCACTGTAGCTCTGCTAATAAATGCATGGACCAAATTATGGCGTTTCTCAAAGATTTAGGCATGAAGATGCTCGGTAGCTTTTTGAGTAAGAGGGTCCCAATTTTTCTTTTTAATGGATAAGATGGCCCACCGTCACTTAGTCTGTTATAGATAAGAAAAATAACCGTCGTATAAAGATTTATTTTTTATGTTTTGTTTATACAAAGTCCCAATTTTTGACTAGTATGCTCATTCTTTAATAATTTATATTTTCAGTCATAATCCCCACAATATGAATCCACTCACAATGCTCTTGACTAATAACAAATTGGAAAACGGAGAGAAATTTAAGGAATGGAGACATAACCTCAACAATGTTCTCCAATATGAACAGTTTTCATGGGTATTAACCGCAATGAGCCTGGACCTCCAGGTGACAATTTGACTCCTGAGCAATTCCAGCAATATGAGTGATGGCAGAATGCCGATAAGACTGCTAAGTGCTATATTTTGGCTTCTGTCAGTGCTATGTTGCAAAAGCAACTTTTAGGCATGTAAAATGTCGGTACAATGGTCCATCACCTACATGAGATGTTTGGTGTGAGGACCAGGCTTGTTAGAGTGAAAGTTATCCAAACCTTTCACAATCTCAGACAAAAGGTTGGTGAACCAGTGCGGGATTACAAGTTTAAGGTAATCTCTACAGTTACTGAGGCCGAGTTGCTTGAGGTGGAAATGGATGTGGAATCACAAATGATCATTATCATCAACAACTTCAACTCTTCTTCTCAGCAATTTAAATTAGACTATCAGCTCAACACTAAGAATTGCACCTTGAGTGAGTTGATGAATACCCTCCAGAATACGGAGGAGATATTAAATATCAGGGCCAATGGGCCAGAGACTCATATGGCATCTTCTTTCAAACCCAAGGGTAAGGGCAAACAAAAGAAGAAGGGTGTAAAGAAAGGGAAGGCCCAAACAAGGATTAAGGCCCAACCTATGAAAAAGAAGGCCAAAGAGGACACCAAGGGAAAGTGTTTCCACTGTGGTGAGAATGGCCACTAGAAGAGGAACTGTACAATCTACCTTGAGACCTTAAAAAGCAAACAAGGTATAGGTTTCCTAAGTTTTTTAGGAACTAGACATGTGGAAGATTCATCTAATTCTTGGATATTAGATTCAGGAGCCATTGACCATATTTGCAATTCTATGCTGGGCTTTCAGTAAAGGAAAAGACTGCCTAAAGGCCAGTTTCAAGTCAAGATAGTAGATGGATCTTACGTTTCAGCAGAAGCAGTGGAAATAGTTATCTTAGACTTTCCTAGTGGTCACAGGTTATATTTGGAGGATGTACATTACATTCCAATGGTTGTAAGGAACATGATTTATGTTTTTTGTTTAATAAAATTTAGTTATTCCTTATATTTTGAAAATGTTGTTTCAATATATGAGAATAAGGATTTTATTTATAATGCAGCAATTGAACAGGGATTGTTCTTTATAGAACCTATGATTAGCTCACTAAACACCATAGCATTAATAAAACCAAGAAAATCCAATGACTCTAGCATTAATTCAAAATATCTGTGGCACTTAAGGATAGGTCATGTCAATTAGAAAAGACTTGACAGACTACTAAAGGATGGGATCCTTACGGGCTTGGAAAATGGTCCATTACCTACCTGTGAGTCTTGTATTAAAGGAAAGATGACCAAAGCCTCATTTCCTTCTAAAGGAAATAGATTTGAATCTACGTTGGACCTGGTACACACTGATGTGTATAGGCCAATCAACATACAAGCTAGAGGAGGTTATGAATACTTCATAACCTTTATAGATGATTACTCTAGACATGGCTATCTACATTTGATGCACAAAAAGAGTGAATCCTTTGAAAGGTTCAAAGAATTCAAAGATGAAGTTGAGAAGTAGCTAGGCAAGCTGTTAAAACAACTTCGATCAGATCGAGGTAGTAAGTACTTATCTAAAGAGTTCCAATAATTCCTAATTGACAATGGAATTGTTTCCAACTTGTCAACTCCTAGAACACCTCAAAAGAATGGTGTAGCTGAGATAAGGAATAGGACTCTATTAGAAATGGTAAGATCAATGATGTCCTTCGCTAGCCTTTTAGAATCATTTTGGGGATATGCCATACAAACGGCAACTTATCTTCTTAACTTTTTTCCATCCAAATCGGTGCCTAAAATACCTAGGGAGTTGTGGACTGGCCGAGTACCTTCGTTGAGACACTTAAGGACTCGGGCTGCCCAGCCCATGTTTCAAAGTCTGAATCCACAAAGAAGGAACCAAGGTCAGAAGTAAGTTTGGTTGTAAGATATCCTTCAGGAACTTGAGGGCGCTATTTTTATAGTCCTTAGGATAGGAAGGTATTTGTGTACAAAAATGCGACCTTCTTGGAGGAAGAATTTATGAGAAATCACAAAGGAAGAAGTGAAATAGTACTAAAGGAGTTAGTTATTTCATCCAAACCAAGATTTGATTTGGATATAGAGGAACAAGATATCCAAATGGATTCAAGAGTTGAATCGGAAGAGAAGTCTAAACGTCAAGTAGTGCTTAGACGTAGTGGGAGGGTTGTAAGACAACCAGACAGATATCTAGGTCTAGGAGAAGGCATATTGCCATCTTAGTCCAAGAAGTAACGGATCCCATTGATTATACACAAGCTATTAATGATGTTGCTGTAGAAAAGTGGCTCAAGGCAATAGAATCAGAAATAGATTCCATGTAGGCCAACGAAGTCTGGATCCTTGTAGGTCTACAACCAGGTGTCAAAGCCATAGGGTGTAAATGGATCTTCAAAAGGAAGAAAGGATCATATGGAAAGGTAGAGACCTTTAAAGCTAGATTGGTAACTAAGGGATATCCTCAAAAAGAGGGTATAGGCTATTAGGAGACTTTTTCTCTGGTTGCCATACTTAAGTCCAACAGAATTCTTTTAGCCTTAGCAACCTATTTTGATTATGAAATATGGCAAATGGACATCAAGACTACATTTCTTAATGGGAATCTTGAGAAGACCATTTATATGGCCCAACCAAAAGGATTTATTGAGCCAAGTAATGAGCATAAGGTGTACAAGTTGCAAAGGTCCATTTATGGACTTAAGCAAGTATTTAGGTCTTGGAACATTAGGTTTGATAAGGCTATCAAAACCTATGGGTTCATACAAAACATAGATGAGCCTTGTGTCTATAAAAGGATACAAGAAGGAAAGGTTACTTTCCTAATTCTGTATGTCGATGACATTCTGCTCATTGGAAATGATGTAGGAATGTTATCTACAGTCAAAGGATGGCTGAACGAACAATTCTCAATGAAGGATTTGGGAGAGGCTAGCTATGTTCTAAAGATTAAGCTTATAAGGGATCGTAAAAACAAGCAGATAGCCTTGTCTCAACTGATCTACATTGAGAACATGTTCAATAAGTTTGCCATGCAGGATTCGAAGAGGGGTTTCATACCTACTAGACATGGAATCAAACTTTCAAAGGAGCATGCACCTAAGACCCAAAAGGAGGTCTAACGCATGCATAACATTCCATATTCTTCGGCAGTTGGAAGTTTAATGTATGTTATGCTTTGCACTAGACCATATAGTTGTTACGCAGTGGGACTGGTAAGCAAATTCTAGTCCAATCTTGGAATGGAGCATTAAACTGAGGTCAAGTGCATACTGAAGTATCTTCGTCGGACGAAGAATTTAATGCTTGTTTTGTTAGGCCCCGTTTCTGGAGTCTAACTTTTAGAAAATCATAAGACTTATCATTATCGGGTCGTCTTCTCAAAACTCCCCTTTTCTAGGCTCAGCTCAGCTCATAGAACAGTCGACTACTACAATGGTAGTTGACTAGTCCATTTATCCCTTTCAACCTGAATACCTCAAGGATCAGCATTGGTGAGTCCACACTTTACACATATACCTG
>JANZXR010031190.1:0-14443 GCA_027575705.1 Erythroxylum echinodendron | reverse complement strand
ACTTAAAAACATGCTATTTTAGTAAAATAATACACTTATATGAGAGTTTACCTCAAACACGATCGAAAAATGCGAGAAAAGGAGTCGGAAAACTCTGAACCTTAAGCAAAGAGGAGAAGTGAAAGCGCGAAGGAGAGGGGGGGTCGGGCGCGATTTATAGCCACTGGATTACCGACGAAACGATAAATTCCATCGGTAATATAGGTTTCCAGAACATGCGGTCGCCGACAGTTACTGATGGACAAGACAATTCCGTCAGTACAAGCGCGGGATTTGCCGACAGTTACCGACGGTAAATATCTATCCGTCGGTAAAAGAGCGGCATTTACATTCGGGATGAAACTCAAATAGCGACGGCCACCGCATTCCGTCAGCAAAATAGGTTTTGTTACCGACATTTTTTGACGGTATGATCGTTTGCAGTCGGTATCAGCAGACAACCTTAAGCTTATTAAAAATGCTTATGAGGACCTTGCCAACTATTCTTTTATTCTTTAAGACTCCTCTAAATATCTTATCTGACTAGTTCCATAAATTTGTCACCATATTCTTTAATAATTTTAGACACTGTCATCTTTAACAACTCAAGCTCTTTCCATAAATTGATAACTTGATTGCCTTGACTTTTTAGATCCTTAGAACTCTTATTTGATTTTGTCCCAAGTCTTATTACTAATTTCACACACTATGATCCTTCTAAAGATTGTCTCTAAAAGTAGAGTATGTATGGATGACAATATACCTCTTTACTCTGTCTTTACTATAAATTTTGAGTTGATTGTTGTTGGATTATGAAGAAATTAAGGCGGAGTAGCTTATCTTAATCACACCCTACAGGTCAAAGACTTTCAAGTAACTCTTTATCTTGATAGCCATAAAATATATATTTTTTATGTTAAACAATGAAGGTGTTGATGTAGAGAAACTAGTTGAAGTCATTCCAACAATATAGGTATGAAGGTATTAAGTTTTCTTTAAAGATGGATATGATAATTTGAAGGTATTTAAGTTTTCTTTAAAGATGGATATGATCTTTTCACTTGTTTTAATTCACACAACCCTAAGATACTTAGAGCTTTGATACTAGGCTAACCTAGAAGAATTTCATTATCTCACTAATATTCTTTTGAAGATGTAGGAACTAATAAGCGAACAATAAGAGCATCTAAATTTCATTACTCATATGGTTAAATATGATAGATACATAATTGATCATATTTATATCTCATATTTGATATATTTTTTCTTGATAAATTATAATTTTATAGTATATTTGGTACTTAATTAGTTTCAAGTAAGTTTACAAGGTATAATTGCCTTCATGAATTTAATGCAAAAGAATTTGGAAGAAAACACGGCATAAAACAAAAATTTGAAGCACAGAAGAGATGCATAGCTACGCATCAGCCTGTGCACTTCTCTCAAGTTGCACAGATTCACAAATTCTTAAGATTTTGGGTTATGCACGGTTGAATGCATGATCATATATCAGCCCGTTCACCTCCCAAATTCTTAAAATTTACTATAAAATGATGTATTCAGAGGTAATTAAGGGGAGGATATGTACAAAGGCGTTCTGAAACCCTCAAAGGCAACTCAAGGGGTAATTTTAATCCAGAGAAGTGGAAAACACAAAGAATTCATTGTAAGATCCAAAAGAATACAAGATCAAACATCTACTTGCAAGAATATTCGATAGGAGATAATCAGGGAGATTTAGAATTATGACTCGTTATTTTTTATTCACCTTTCTTTCTATTATTGTTTGATTTTGTTTCCAATCATATGTAACTAAATTCATTTAGTGTCTAGGTTAGATGAACCCTCTGTTAATATTTAACATGTTTTGATGCTTTTATTAATGCAATTAGTTTGATTGATATATTGTGATCTGATTATGTGTTTTATTTATGTTCTAAATAGATCTAAAATATTAAATAATAATATGATTTCATAGCATAGAGATTGCAAAATCCTTGATTGAATAGATCTATTATAATTGGAAGGAGTTGATTGCAACCCTAGAGAAAGAATGACATAAATCTTCCAGATTAAGGTTAAACCTAATAGAGGGATTCACAAATCGGTGAAGCAATCCTATAAACTCTAACTTGAGTAATTCGATTGAAAACTTTAGGATTAGTTGTTATTAGACTCAAGGTCAACTATTAGTATACCGTAGGAATCTTTATAGTTCAATAAATAAATAAATAAATAATATAATAAAAGATCAATTTGTTAAGGATTTTAGGGGGATTCGAAACTTAGATAGTAATTTTTTGACATTGATAGTTTACTAAGTGCTTCCTTAACTCTCTAATTTAATCTTACAACCTATTTATTTTACTTGCTTAGTTTTATTCTCTTTTAAATTAAAAATCAAAACCAATTCTGAAGACTAGATAATAAGATAATGGTAATGACTAGTACCCATAGTCCTTGCGGAATCGACCCGTACTTACCAATACTAGCTACAACTATGCCGTGCATTTTTTGTTGTTTAAATATTGACATACTTAAAACTAGTCAATCAAAATACAAAAGAAGTATTATATAAGTTATAAAGCATACCAAGTTTTGAACAAACTCAAAAAAATTAGATACAAGTTAAAGAAAAATATCTGGCTACTATTATTAAAGGGTTTACATGTTATAAAATTACAAATATTATAGCTAATCCCATTAATAACTACATTTGTCAATGCTATCCATTATGCACACAATTTTAGATGCATCTGTGTGTCAAGGTTGGTTTTTTTTTGGGAAAGAATACAGTCCAAAACATAGGGAATAACCTGACCATATCATATGTTGAGGTGCATACAAAATATTACATAGTCTAAGATATGAGTATTTTTTCAGACCATATATTTTTTTAATGAAAATATGAGTTTCTCATGCAACCTTGATTACAGTTGTGTTGATACCTATATATCTTTATGAAACATTAATAAATAACTACATACAATATGATATGGCTATGTCAAAATCTATGTTTTCATTTAAACTTAAAAACTATCATTAAATTGGATTTAGAAGAAAGAGTGACTTTTATACAAATGCATCAACTCCAAAAATAACTATTATGATTATTTTTTAATCAATTAATATAATTTCATGCTCTCTCTAAAAGTTCTCTCTAAAGTTTTCGTTTTAACCTAACTTCTTGTTAAACATTCTTAGTTGTTATAGACTTTATTAACAACTTGAAGACAACCACCTACAATTATGTGGTGTGATGAAGTTGTGAATGAAAGTAACTCCCTTTATAGGTTGTTTATCTGCTGCTGCATATAGGAAATATCGTTGCAGTAATACATTTAACATAATTGTAACCATGTATTTTTGTATAAAATATAGTTGTATTATTTTATACACTTTGGTACTGTCTTTTTAGTTGCATTAGTATAATCTTGTAATCTTGTAAATCCTTTTAGATATATTAAAAGGATATCATATTATTCTTTTATGATTACTATTTTTAGCTAGTGTTAGTTGTATATATTCCTTTGTATCAGTAGAAATTAATTATGAAACTTTTTACATTATACATTTTCTTATGGTATCAGAGCCAAAGCCAATTAACCATAATCCTCTTCACATCCTTCTAAGAGAATAAAATCCATGTCAACTGAAACTTTGATTGAAACATCTACTAGGACAAGGAGAGTTGTTACAATAGTGATAGGTCTTAATTCACCCTATGGCTAGGAATACCCCTAACAACAATCATTCTCACAGGTGACAATTACATGTCATAAAGAAGAGAAATGTTTAATGCTCTTGATGCCAAATCCAAAATGGGATTTTTTTTGATAAAACTTTGCAAAAGCTAGAAGAATCATCTTTAGTTTATATAAGATGGAGAAAATGTAATTTAATGTTATTATCCTAGGTTACATACTCATTATCTAAAGATTTATAATCCAACATCACTCATACTAGTACATGGCAAAAATATGGAAGGATTTGGAGAGATGCTATTTGTAGGTTAATGCTTTTAGAGTTCATCGACTCAAGTGAGATCTATCAAAACTGCAACATGGTTAAAATTAAAGCATTGACTTATCCTATAGTTTGTTGAAAAACTTAGGGGGATGAATAACATATGTATGACCCTTCACCTTAATAAATGTGCGAATAATACATTAAGCAAGAAGCGATAAACGCATATGATTTTTACTTGGTCTCAACATAAGTTATAGTTTGTTAAGATAACATATTCTCAACATAACTCTAATGCCAACATGAGTCGAATTGATTCATTAGTTGTACAAGATGAAAACTAAAGGCATATGATTTCCAATCACATACTAGTGATTGAAGGAGTAGCATTTGCGACAAAGAACATCCAAGACAGAAAACAAAACACCAATGGTGATTGTAAATTAATGTATTGTGATAATTACAAAAAATTTGGATACTTAAAAGAGGAATGTTTTAAGATTATTATGTTCCATCAAAATAGGCGACAATGAGGACCAAAATTAGCACAAAATTATAACAGGGAAGAAACTATAAAAACAATGAAAAAGGGAACAAAACAAATGGGACAAACATGTACAAAGTTATAGGCTAACATGGCAGGGCCTTTATCAATTGTACATGGATAAGATGACAACCAACAACAATCACAATCTCATTTTTCTATTACTCGCCTTACAAATGAGGTGTATCAACAACTTCTTAACATCATTCGTAGATAGCCATATGAGTGTAATATTGCTCCCTTGGACAACTTTGCAAGTAAGTGCACTTTTATAACCAGTAAATGGGTTATAGGCAGCGGGGCTTCATATCATATGGTTGGTGATAAATTCTTCTAGATTCAACCTATCTTGTGAATAATCATGCACTTATATAAAATTTCAAATGGTATTTTTTTTACTAAACACTTATTAGTAGCATAAAATCATCTTAAAACATTGAACTCGATAATGTCATATGTGTTATTCCTTAATAGTACCTAAGAAGGAGGCGAATTGGGTAAAATTGAGATTTTGCCTTATGTTTGATACTTTTATGAAAAGTGCCACAAATTATCACAAATGAAAATATGAAATAAAAGAGAATGAGTTAAATTATAAACAAAGAGTAAGGGAAGAGAAACAAAAACAGATTTAGAGTAGTTTTGCAAACAATTCTTGCCTACGTCCACTCCTAAGACTCATCTTCGATTTCTACTATAGATTTTCTTTTAAGACAAAGAATACCTTTCACACAATTTTTATTTTGGACAAGAGGAACCTTCTTTTCAATCTTTCTTCAAAGCAAAAAGGAACACCAATTCAATTTTGATAATGCCAATGATCTCAAACCCAATAACTAACTTACAACTCAAAAATTGCTCACTTTGATGCTAAGATAATCACAAAAGGCTCATACACTTAAAATAAGTCAATAAATGCTCAAATAATTAAGAAAAACTTAGAAACATGTGTATAGAATACTTAAATACTGGTCGACTAGTAAGCATTAAAGGCTCCACATTCACCAGTCATTAGAATATTGGTAATTTAGTACAGTACATCAATTTTAACAACTTTAACCTACATTGATTGACCACTAACTCATATAGGTTAACCAATCCCCACAAAAATATTATTTTAACATTTTTGAATACTTAAAATAAATTTGTTTAATCTGTATATGATTAAAACACTCCAAATATTCTCTGAAGATTATTTGAAATATTTCGAGGCTTTTATATTAAAATCAAAAGTTTCAATACCTCTTGATGAATGTAGAGACTCATGCAATGAAAAAAGATGAAATGTTTATACAGGGTGGGCCTATTAGATTCAGAGTAATGGGTACCATTTCCTACCGGCCGTAAAATAGAACGGTACTGAGTGGAGTAGTACTGGTCCCAAGTATCGGTCGATACGGTGAATCCTCAAAAATTGAGGACTGAACTACAAATTTTTTTCCTAATATTAACCCTTGATGCCTGCTTTGTTCTCTCTTCTCCGTTTTTCATTTTTCGGTTTCTCTCTCGCTCCTCCACCGACTCATCATCTCCTCTCTCTGTTTTCGTCGTCTTTGCGATGCTTTACAGCGGTTGCCACCTTACCAACTCCATGCCTCCACCTATCACAGGTCTCGACCTCGCTATCTTCGCCTCTAATCATCTCGCGGGTGCCAGCTCCACGCCTCCACCTGTTGCGGGTCACCTTTGCCTGTCGCCACCAACTACCATCTCTGACGACCACCAACACCAAGGCACCACATTCGACAGATCTAGAATAATACCCAGATCTGGACCTGATACATCATTGAATCTATCGTGAATTTCTGTTTGTTGGGTGTGTTTTTTTTCCCAATTTATGTTAGAATATTTCTGTTAATTGATTGTGACTTTGTGTTGCGACTGTGAGGAATGAAATTGATGAAATTGTGAAGGATTTGAAGTTTGTGTTGGAGACGGTTTGAAGTTGGTAAATTGATTGTGTTGGAGTTGGAGACAAATTTGAAGTTGGTAAATGGTAATAGAAATGTGAAATTTGTGGTTGGTTATTGGTTCGGTTGGATTATGGTTTTGGTAATGAAAACATGAATTTTGTGGTTGGTATTGGTTTGGTTGGTTGTTATTTGGTAATGAAAATGGGAGAGCCGAATGTTTGGTTGTTTGGTTCATGAAATTTCAAAGTCGTATACTGCAATGTATTGTAGTTAATTGTAATGGTTTGTTGGTTGATTCGGTTCACATTGAATTTTTGAAACAAAAAAATTTTGTTAATTAAATTTGAAAATAAAAATAGAATTAAAAATAAAAACAGAAAATTAAGAAGATTCATTCATGCTTTGCTAAATGACATTATATTCATAAGAAGATTTATTCATGCTATGTTGTAACCATTACTTAAAGAAAAGATTATTACTAGAAGAAAAGATAATTTGTCTAAACATACACAACAAAGAACCTAAATTGAAAGAGCTCAAATGACATCATATTCATATAGAAGAAAGACAACAATTAGAAATTTAGAATTGACTACTTTAGATATATAACGTTTGATTTATTAAATTTTAGATTCAAGTAATTTTTTTATTAATTGTTTAAGAAGTCATAATTAATTTCAATATTTAAGGTGTATACCAATTTTTAAATTTTAATTTAATTCTAATAATCTTATCTAAATTTACAGTGGAATATTTTATTATCCCTAATCTTCTTGATTCATCTTGATTATTGTAAGAAGACAATTAGTAGAAAAACTATGTGGTAATGGTTGAGGTTTTTTATATATCGTTGCTAATTTTGTTGATAAAACTACTAAAGGATTAATTTCTTATAAAACTAACATCTTCATATTTTCGTTACAGATAAATGGAAGGAAGTTCAACTACTCCTGATTAAACTACTTCAGGAAGATATAATGATCCAGCTTGGGCTCATATTGCATTAGTCCCAGGTATGAAGAATCATACAATTTGCTTGTTTTGTAACAAGCATTTGAAAAGTGGAGGAATCACCTGATTGAAGAAGCATTTAGCTAGGGTTAAAGGAGATGTAGAACCCTGTAAAAAAGTAAGCCATGATGTGAAGTGACAAATGAAAACATTGTTTAATAAATATCAACATGCAAGAGATAGAAAGGAAAGGTTAAATTTTGAAATTGATAGTGGAAGTTCGTTTTCTAATTTCCATGATGATTATGGAAATGTTGAAGGTAGTAATGATAGTAGTAGCGGTACTGGTAGTATTCCATCTCAGGCTCAAGAAAAAGTATTTAAACCTGATGTGAGGAAGAGAAGAAGACAGGTGGCTAGTTTCTTTGCACTACGAACAACTCCTAAAGTTCAACCTTCAATTTGTAGTACAATACAATTAAGAGATGCAGCTCACAATGTCGATATGGCAGTAGCTAGATGGTAGTATGATACAAGTTCGTTATTTAATGCTTCTCAGCCTTATTATTATCAACCTATGATAGATACAATAGCCACTTATAGTCCAAGATACAAAGGTCCTTCGATTGATGACTTAAGAGGTAAACTTTTGAGTTGTTCTGTTTCTGAAATTAGAAGTTATTTGGATGAAAGAAGAGTGAATTGGGGTATTCATGGATGTTCAGTCATGTGTGATGGTTGGATAAATAGGAGACAAGAGCCTATTATTGATTTTTTAGTTTTTTCTATAAATGGCTTTATGTTTTTGAAATCTATTGATGCATCTGATCTTATTAGAAATACTGAGACTTTGTTTGAGATATTTGATGAAGTTGTGAATGAATTAGGGCCATAAAATATTGTTTAGTTTATTACTAACAATATTCTGTTTATTAAGTGACAGGAAAAAGGTTGCAGAATACGTATAATTCTTTTTTTTGAACTCCTTGTGTTGCACATTGCATTGACCTAATGCTGGAGAATATAGAAGGTCTTAGGTATTTTCCTGTTATTGATGAGACCATGCAGAAAGCTAAAATGGTGACAAAGTTCATTTATAATCGTGCATGGGTGTTAAATTTGATGAGAAAAGAATTTACCAATGGTAGGAATTTATGTCGTCCTGCTGTGACAAGATTTGCAATAAATTTCTTATCACTTCAGTCTTTTGTTTCACTGAAGAAAGAATTAAGACAAATGTTTACAAGTGATAAATGGATTGCATCTCAGCATGCTAGGTCTAATGCTGGAGTGGAGGTTTGTAATATTATATTGGAAGACAGAGAATTTTGGTCTCAATGTCAATTGGTATATAAGTTTGTGAGACTTTGGTGGGGGCACTTCGCTTGGCTGATAGTGAAAAAAAGCCAATAATAGGTTATATTTTTAATGCCATGGAGAGAGCGACAGAAGCAATTAAGGCCAATTTGAAACATAGACCTTTTTTGTATACACCATATCTTTTAATCATTAATGAGAGAAGGGAAAGACAACTTTCTTCTCTATTGTTTGCAGCTGGGGCATTTTTGAATCTTAGTATTTATTTTTGACTGGATCTTAGTAAGCAAGCTGAAGTTAATAGAGGAATGCTTTTAACTATTATAACAATAGTTAACATTGACGCGATGTAAGATCTTTTAAGCTCACAAATGAAACTTTATAAGTTGTCTTATGAGAATTTTGGAATGCCGATTGCTATTCGACAAAGAGGAAAATTTCTCTAGGTATTAGTTATTTCCTTTTTCTTATTTGTTGAAAATTAATTATCACTTTATATTGTTTAAAACGCTACTTTTGTTATCTTATAACTTACAGTTTCTTGGTGGGATCAATTTAGAAATGGTGTTCCAAAATTGAAAAGGTTTGCAATTTAAATTTTAAGTTAATGTGTGAGTGCAACAGGTTGTGAACAAAACTGGAGTATATTTGAATTTATCCACTCTAAAAAAGGAATAGATTGGAGCATAAGAGGTTGAATGACTTAGTTTTTGTTCGATACAATTTAAAGCTTCGAGAAAGCTATGTTATTATCATTATTCATTTCGATATAATTTCTTATAATTTTCTAATAATTAAATTATATCTCTTTTTTGTGATTGTTGGAAATATGAATTGTTGGGAATTGTTGGAATTAGAAATTATTTTATAAATGTTTTATGATTGTTGGAAATGACAATTGTTAGGAATTGTTGAAAATAGAAATTGTTTTATGCATGCTTTGTGATTGTTAAAAATGTGAATTATTAGGAATTGGAAATTGTTTTATGCATCTTTTGTGAATATTGGAAATGTGAATTGTTGAGAATTGTAAATTATTTTATGCATGTTTTGTGATTGTTGGAAATGTGAATTGTTGGAATTGTAAATTATTTTATGCATGTTTTGTGATTGTTGGAAATGTGAATTGTTGGAATTGTAAATTATTTTATACATATTTTGTGATTGTTGGAAATGTGAATTGTTAGGAATTGTTGGAATTGGAAATTGTGTTATGCATGTTTTGTGATTGTTGAAAATGTGAATTGTTGGGAATTGTTAGAATTGGAAATGATTTTATGCATGTGAATTGTTGGTAATTGTTAGAATTAGAAATTGTTTTGTTTTGTGATTGTTAGAAATGTGAATTGTTGGGAATTATTGTAATTGTAAATTGTTTTATGCATGTTTTGTGATTATTGAAAATGTGAATCGTTGGAAATTGTTAGAATTGGAAATTATTTTATACATCTTTTGTGATTGTTGTAAATGTGAATTGTTGGAAATGGAAATTGCTTTCTGCATCTTTTGTGGTTGTTGGAATTGTGAATTGTTAGAACTGGAAATTATTTTATACATGTTTTGTGATTGTTGGAAATGTGAATTGTTGAGAATTGTTAGAATTGGAAATTGTTTTATGCATGTTTTGTGACTGTTGAAAATGTGAATTGTTGAAATTGGAAATTGTTTTAAGCATGTTTTGTAATTGTTGAAAATGTGAATTGTTGGGAATTGGAAATTGTTTTATGCATCTTTTGTGATTGTTAGAAATGTGAATTGTTGGGAATTGGAAATTGTTTTATGCATCTTTTATAGGGATGGCAGTGGGTTTTCAACTCAATTAATATCTGCACTTCCCGACCCGAAAAATGGATATGGAGGCTAAAAAATAGATTTTAAATGGATGTGGATGTGGATTTGAATATGGGTCTAGTGATAACCCGAACCGATAGATACCCGTATCCTACCCGTTTTTTATTAACTCTATTTTTATGTTTTTTGAATATTTAAGGTTAAATATAATAAAATATTAATATTTTCTGAGAAGAAACAACTTTAAAATCCCCACTTTACTCCTTAGTCCTCACCTTTTTCATCATATTTTATTTTCTTATAAGATGATAATAATGCAAATGATACGAACATGGAGTTTTGAATAGTGTGGAGTTCACGTGAAGACAATTTGAAGCTTTGGATATTTCAGTCTTTGTTCCAGTTCTTGATTGTGAAAAATATATGTTGTCTTTGCATTAAACATTATGATTTTTATTATTCCAATTTTATGGTTTTTTGAGACATACAAATCAAAATCTTAGATTTATTATTATTAAACTAATTTTGATTTAGAGCATTCGCAAAAATATGCTCTTTATATTTTTTATTTAGAAGTTATATTTTTATGTGGTATACAACCCGATGGATATCCAAAAACCCGAACAATCTAATGGATTTGGATATGGGTAGTAAATTGTAAAAATTGATGGATATGGATATATATATGGGTTGAGTCATAAAAAATGGATATGGATATGGGTAGAGTAATACCCAAACCGAACCCTACCCATTGCCATCCCTGATCTTTTGTGATTGTTGGAAATGTGAATTGTTGGGAAAGAAATGTCATTATCATTATTATTTTTGATATAATTTCTTATAATTTTCTAATAATTAAATTTTATTATTTACTAAGAGTCTTAATATTACAAGTAGTTCAACTGATCTAATTTCCATTGATAACATCAATCTTTTAGCAGATTGGGTTTCTGAAGAACCGAATTTGATAGATGTCAATGACTTGGAAGATAATCTTGAATGGGAAAGCATTGACGTATCATCTGTTGCATTAAATTTGAATGATAATGATGATGAAGCTCCTCTCAATGATGAAGATTTTGTACCAAATGATAACTGAGGTCACTGCAATTATAACAGGTATCCTCCCGTAGACGATTGAATTTCATTCTAGGTTATTTTTTCCTCTTTTTTAATTTTACTTATATTTGTTGTTTATCAGTTTATGTTAAATTCTACACATGTGATGTAAATATGTAATTCTAAATATTTTTGTTTCAGGTTTAACTTCAACTTCATTGTTTCCTCGTCACGATGAAATTGTAATAAAGGATATTAACTGTTCTTTTTATTTTAATGTAATTATTATTTATAAAAAGATAAAATTCTATTATTGTAATATTTTAAATACTTTGTATTATTCTTATTTTTATATTTGTATTATGATGATTGCCTTTTTTCATATTAATTGTGATTATTTATTATATGTGAAATATTTAAAAAATATTTTTATTTCACATTAAATTATTGATTGTAATTATTATTTATTATTATGACTTTTAGAAATAAGTTTGATGTAAACTTGTAAAGTATACAATATATAACTGTATAATATACAAATGGACTATTTTGCAAAATTTATAAAATTTCAGAGACTATTTCATAAATTTAAAATATTACCTAAAACAGTACCCAGTATTGACCAGTACTGGTACAGTACCATATCAGAACCCAATCTGATACCAAGTTCGGTATGGTATTCGTAACTTTGATTAGATTATTGAATACGATCAAGATGAGCCTGCAATAAGTAATACATGAAATAATCTCGATGTGTCTTGCTCTATTTTTGGACTTGATCTTGATCTTAAAGATTGCAAAACATCGTCTTGTTCTCATATTCCTTCTCATTAATAACACTAAAACTTGTTAATATTACTTATTTTTGTTATTATCAAAACTTCAATTAGAACCTCCCTTGGTTCAACAATATGCTTACCAAAATTTACTTTTAACCTCTTATTAGCATTTAAATTCACCAAGTATCTTAATTGTTTAGTTACTTTTTATCCTAACTATTGTAATTTTTAGGACCTTGACTCGATTAGACAAATTGAAGCGAGTGAGTTGTGAGACAGGGTTTATCAAATGAAGTTAAACGAGAGCAATGGATAATTATAGAAAATCCATTGATGGTGTAATGCTTTGGCATAAGCAAATAAGTCATCCCTTTTATCAACTTCTAAAATTTGTATCTGGCTTCAGTTTTCCTTTGAAATTAGCCAATGTTTGTGATGCTTGCCAAAAAATTAAACAATCTAGGTTGCCTTTTCCTATTAGGATGAATAAAAGTTTGAGACCTTTTGCTTTAATTCATGTTGATATTTGGGGGGCACTATACTACATTCTCTTTAAGTGATGCTCATTATGTTTTGACCATTGTTTATGACTTTTCTCGTGGGAATTGTGTTTATTTCATGAAATATAAATTAGAGGCTTATATGTACTTGACTATTTTCCGTAACATAGTGAAAACACAATTTGAATATTTTTATTTGGGTGCTTAGAAATGATAATAGACTTTCACATCTAATGCCATAAAAGATTTTTTTTAACAACAGTGACATCTTGTTACAAACTTCTTGCACAAGAACCCCATAACAAAATAGGAGGGTAGAGCATGAACATATATACATTTTTAAAGTTGCACGCTCCTTTCATTTTTAGGCTTCCTTTCCTTTAGGATTTTGTGGAGAGTGCATTTTAACCACAACATGCCTAATCAATATCACACATATACCTAAAATTTTAGGTAAATGTCCTTTTGAAGTCTTATCTAATAAATTGTCACTTTATTTCCATTTATATATTTTTAGGTCCTTTTATTACGCTTATAATAATAGTAAATGTAAGGATAAATTTGAATCAAGGGTTGTACAGTGTTTGTTTTTAGGATATCTTAATAGTAAAAAAGGTATAAAGTCTAATTTTAAGAACAATAAAAATTTTTTCTCAAAGAATGCCACCTTTTATAAGCAATAATTCCCTTTTTTAACACCTTAACAGTCATCTAATCCTACCTTCCATAAATGGTCTCCATTTGTTAATATTGACTTGTTTGCATAGATAAATACCCAAACTCAAAATAATGAGGCCATGCCAAATGCTTCCAGTAAAACCTTGCTGCCTATCTTTGAGGAAGAGCATGTGATCGAAACCGATAACAATTTACCTATTAATTGTGATCATGGTGACTATAATACCACATTTACAAAGCCACCATATCTTTAACATATGTGATAGGTGTCAAAAAAATTACAAGGTTTTAGTTATCATATATGCATTCACGGATAATACTACTAATCTCATCAGCTCGAATGGTTATCATAATTATTTCTGAACCCATCCCCAAAAAAAAAATCCTATTAAGGACTAATTCGTTATTTCTTCCATCGCCTCAAACATACCAATATTAGTACTAATTGTAACACCCTGTCTCCTAAATTGTTGAGAACTAGAGGTTTAGAAGATTAAGTGCATCCATATTATATTAATCAATTGCCATATTCCAGGATGCTTGGATATGATTTTGATAAATTATAATTGAATTAGAAATTGATAGATTTAAGTTAGTGATTTGGAGTTAATTGTTAAAAATCGGAAGTTTGAGGAGTCAATGTGTAAATTGGCTTAGTAAAATTCCTAAATGGTAAAATTAAAAACAAGTGCACTTTATATTTGCAACAAGTGACCCTTTATTTGTGAGAAATGACGCTTTAGACTTGTGACATGTGAAGCTTTAGAATGATGACAAGTGTAGCTTTACAAATGGTGAAATATGTTGTTGGGCCTTGAATTTGTGTTTATTTTAGTAAACATGATTTGAATGAATTCTGGTATTGTTAGATAAATATTTTTTGATTGAAGTTAACTATTATGTCAAGTTTAGGAGGATTTAATTCATGGATTGATGGAATTAAAGTATTGATGTTGTAAGATGCAT
>JANZXR010031169.1:0-14447 GCA_027575705.1 Erythroxylum echinodendron | reverse complement strand
AAACCCTAATAAACCTCTCTAATTTCAATTCTAAATCACTTAAGACACTTTTTCTATTTAGCTCAATTAATCACAATTAAAAACCGAGAAAATGTCATGTATGCATGTACAAACATTTCATGTGCAAATATTCACTATTTATCATTCATGTGCATATATGAATGCATGAATATATCAGAAACACTTTCAATTATTCTAATCCATTCAAAATGACCAAATTGCCCCTTTCCCATAAGTGAGGGGATGTTACAAGGTGTCTCTGCAACAACATCAGCAAGTTGAGTGGTAGTCACAATGGTACTCTATTTTAGAAGATTCTGTGTTGGTATCTTTGTAGTAGTCTCCAATTGGAAGGTCTTCCCAGTTGGTTGTCACTGCTTGTTGGTATTTGGTTTCCAAGGGTAAGATAATTGTATAGTCTTCATAACCATTACGCCCTTATCTCCTACACTCATCATCGAAAGATTATCTGGAAGAACCGCCGACTTAGGTATCTCAATGCACACTTTTGCATAGCCTACCCTCTCCATGTTTAGTGTTTGAGAATCTAAGTTTAGAGGCTTACCTAAGGAGCTCGGCACATAACTCAACCCTTAGAGCATCTATAGTTCCATAGGCAAGTTATAAAAGTGGACCCATAGTGGAAATTTGTCTATCGAACTTTTATCCATGTCCATGCCTGAACTCCATTGTAGCAAGGATAAAGGTTGATCTCCAATATACTATGGGCCTTGTTCAATGATTTCCTACACATCAAAATCCTTGCCAAATTTGAAGAGAAATGACCTATCCTCACATAGCAGGACCTTCTCCAGTCCCTTAGAACTCTACCTGGCTTGAGCCCAAGCATTCACCACTAGGAATGCTAGCCTCTTGCCCCAATAAAAACCAATAAGAGCCAAGGACCATATCCGAATGCCTGCATTAAGAATCTCCGTTAGGGGGCATATTACGTCATCCTTTAATACCTGTTGGAAATGTGTTAGAGCAACTTTGGGTAACTAGGGTATCAATTTTTGCTTCCAGGCTCCATCGGGCTTTATATTTGTTGTCACCACCTTGGGTAGATTTTCTCTTGATAGCGCTGGGAAGGCTTCCTTCAATCTCGAAGGCTCCATCGGAACGCCCTTCAGCCTTATCACTGTCTGGTCGACAGGAGGATCAACGCTAGCAAAAATGTCAACACCAAATTCCTCTTGAGGAGGCAACCCACCATCGTCAGTAGAAACTATGGACGCTACTATGGAGCTTCCATAGGTCTTAGCCCCATCTCACTGAAGTTAGGTCTCCGCTGGTTTGGTTTGTTTGCGAAAGATCTGAATCTGGGTTGAAAAAGTTCTCACGTCAATTTTATCCCTCAAATCTGGAACCTTTGTCACAGATCTAGATCACTCGCAGTCACCTCACTCCCGTAGTCCCTCCTTGCACAGATGCCTCACTCCCATAGTCGCAGCCGTAGTCGCCACACTTCTGCAATCGCAGCCTCACTCCCGCTGTCTCGGTGATAGTCACCTCACCTTCTTGTTCTTCCTGCAGTCACAGTCACAGTCGCCTGGGCTAGTTGGAGTCCTCCCACAGTCGTAGTCACCTATTTCAGTTGCCTCTCTCTTTCTAAGTGAGGAGTGCATCACGAGGACTCCAATTGTATAAAATTTCCTAGATTCTGGGTTTTGTCATGAGTTAATTATATGTTGTTGTTTGAAAATAAGGTGTAATATGTAAATATTGATAAAATAATAGCACTAAACTGAAGTAAATAAAGAACATAATATGTAATTATATCTATCATAATTGTGGTTGAATACTCAATATCTAAACGATGGTTTAACTATTGATTCATCCATTTTCGAAAAACTCATATGTTTACAAAATATTGAAAAAGGTAAAAAACTAAGGGCTGTTTGTTTTAATTTTAATTTTTATATCGAAAAAAGTAAAAAACTAAGGGTTTGTTTTCATTTTAATTTTAATTTTAGTTTTCTATTTTTATTTTTAAATTAAGGAAAAGTAGTTTGTAATTTTTATTTTGTTTTTTATAATCTGATTTACTATCAACTAAACATATATTATTTAATTATTTAATATATTGATTATCAATAAGTATTATAAATAATTTAATTTAACATTATAATCAACTAAAATTAATTATTATTATTAATTATTTTATTTTATTTTATAATTTTATTTAATAATTATCAATAAATATAATTAAATTTAAAATATCTTCAAAATTTATAAACTTCAAATAAAATTGATTTAATAATTAAAATATATTTAAAATAAATATTAATTTTTAAATTATTTATTTTAATAAAATAAAATAATAATTATGAAAAATTTACTAATAAATATTATATAAGACATTAAAATAAATTTATTTAATTAAAATAAGTTTTATTTAAGTTTTAACTGATATGTAATTATACAACAAAATAGATTTTTATTTTTATCTGAAAGAAAAATAAAAACTAATAACATAAAACATAAAACATAAAACATAAAACATAAAACTAAAACTAAAATTAAAAATCACAACAGAAAAATAGAAATGAAACTAAGCGATCCCTAATATATTAATTTATTTAACTATCATCATAATTGGCAACGCGTTAAGTGCGTATCTTGTATGCCTAGATTCTAACCCATTTTTCGGCCTGAAGTTTGATTGAGTACTCCAAAACATTATGTTTGATTTTAAATGTAATCAAGTTTCAAGTAGCCCTAATTTTAGTTGGGTCTAAAACATTCAACCTGAATCCAAATTCAATTGGGCTTTAAAAGGTTTGAAAATAACTATCCATTAATATAAAAAAAGGATATAGTTTTTTTTAAAGTGAAAATAATTATATTAATAAAATGAAGTTACAAATACGAACAATCCAGGGTATACCCGTTGGATTTAAAACAACAAAAGGACTACCAGTTAAGGAATAATAAGGTTAGGGACATTAGGTGGGGGGTCAAAGGTTGAGGGTAATATGTCCGACAATGCGAGATTGTTGACGATTAGGAGCTCCCGGATCCCATTAATGACTTCCCCTATTAGTTTTTCCATGGTTTTGCTTTTGGCCTCTAGTCATCTCGAGCTCCTTTCCTTCCAAATGGCCTAAGTCGTTAGACCCATGGCTAGGATGAAGAGCCACGCTCATTAGTAGAGATGGAAGAGTGATTTATCAGCCAGTGGGTGAGGTTTGGTAGCGAGTTCTCAGACGTGTTCCAACCGCATTCACTCTTTACACGGTCCCAAATGATGGTAGCAGTGGGGCATAAAAAGAAAAGATGGTCCCGGGATTCAGCATGCACTGAGTAGAGTGGGCAAACCCAATTTATGTCTAAGTATGAAAGTTGATCAACCGTGTTCATTTTGTCCTTCATGATTAGCCAGGGAAGGAAGGAAACCATGGGGGGAGATATTTATACCAAACTACGATGTTCCAAGGGACTTCAGGATTCCTCAATTGAAGGAGGTCAATGATCCATTTACTCGACAACTAGTAAGTAGGTTGGTCCTTCCAGAGAAAGAGATCTGAGCTTTCAAAATTGGGTAGGTAGAGTGGCTGTAGATATCGAAGAGCTTTGGGAAGTTGCCAGGTGTTCCCCCTGACGAAGAAGCTAAGCTTGGAGGAGATAGGGAAAGGTAGTAGACTGGGGTTAGTATCTTGAAGATTGAAGAGGAAGCCTTAACTAGACCAATTGTCAAACCAAAATGAGGCTTTTTCCCCATTTCCAACTATGCAGCATACATCACTTTGGACAGAATTCTTTAGAAGGATCAGTTGATTCAGGAAATAGGAATGAGAAGGATTGCTAGTGATTTCCTAGATAGACCTTCCCTTGAGAAAGTATGAATGGAGCCATCGAATCCATACCGATTTTTTATCCTATAATATCCACCATAAACACTTAAGAATAAGGGCTTGATTGGTAAGTTTCAATGAAGAGATATTTAATCCCCCCTTAAGCTTTAGGAACATATAGCTATGATTGGTAAGTTTCAATGAAGAGATATTTAATCCCCTCTTAAGCTTTAGGAACACATAGCTCAACCCATTTAACTTTTAGAATACCTCTGGCCCCACTGGAATGACCCCAAAGGAAGTTCCTGAAGAGCTGTTCGACTATTTTGATAACATTCTTAGAGAGGAAAACATGAGAGCTTCAATAGATGTGGAGGGAATTAAGGACCGTTTTAACCAGTTAAAGCTTTCCTGGAAATGATAGAAATTTATTAACCCAAGAGTGCATCCTTTTTTGAATTTTTCAATAAGGGGAAGGCATTCAGCAAAACGTAGCCATTTTGTGGAGGTGGGAAGTCCCAAGTATAGCAATGGTGGAGGCTTCATCTGCATACCAGTGGCAGAAGCAATTATGGACTCAAGAGGTAAGGCTTCTTGGGATATGATGAAATGGCTTTTTTGGGGATTGATATGTAGCCCAGAGATTCTGGTGAAGACGTCCAAGGACCATATGAAGACTCCAATAGAGTCCAAGCTTGCTCTATAAAACAACAAGAGATCGTCAGCAAAAGATAGATGAGTTAGGCTAACCTTCTGGCAACGAGTGTGGAATCTGAATTTGGGGGTTGTTTCCACTCTATGCTTGATGATAGGGTTTAAAGTTTCCATGCACAAGATGAAAAGGTAGGGGGAGAGAGGATCCCCTTGCCTAAAACCCCTAGTTTCCTTGAAATAATTTGAAGGACTCTCATTGATGAGCACCGAAAACTAGCTGTTAAAATACATTCTGCCAACCAGTGGATGAAAACCTGAGGAAAACTGTGGGCTTGTAGTATGCTCCAAAGAAAATTCTAGCTAATACCGTCGAAGGCCATGTTGAAGTCGATTTTGATTATGCAATTAGGAGTGGAGTGAGATTGAGAGTAACCTTTTAATAACTCTTAAACTATTAAAATGTTGTCTTCAATTTGTCTGTTGCACATAAATGCACTCTGGCTGCCATTTGATAGTCAGAGGTACGCAGCAATAGAACGATGTGGCAGAAAGAATGAACAGGATAATTTTGGAGCAAGTTCGCTATATGTTGTCCAACTCTGACCTATCAAAAGATTTATGGGCTGAAGCAACATCAATAGCGTGTTACTTGATAAACTACTCTCCATCGACAGCCATTGACTGTAAGACTCCAGAAGAGGTATGGTCTAACAAACTTATTGATTATTCAAATTTAAAAATTTTAGGGTGTCCAACATTTGTACATATTAATAATGGAAAGTTAGAACCCAGATCCAAAAAGTGAATATGTATTGGATATCCTAATGGTGCCAAAGGATATAAATTATGGTGTTTTAATCCTAAGATGCGAAAACTAATCATTAATAGTGATGTCATTTTTTGTGAATTAGCCATGTTTCACGGAAAGGAGGAGACTCCTATTTTTTTTATATAAATGTGAAGAGTATATCCTAGCAGGTGGAGTTTGAGGTGGAGAATCATCCTCCAAACATCTCTTCAGAGTAGACTCACAGCCCCACAATCATAGAAAAAGAAGTCATAATGGAGAAAGAGGAAGAAGCTTCATCAGAAGAAGAGGAGGAGTATTCCATTGCAAAAAATAGACCAGGAAAGAAATAAAACCACTAAGGAAATATGCTGATACAGATTTGGTGGCATATGCATTTACAACAGCACAAGAAAAAAAAAGTATTAGTGAGCCTTCCACTTATTTAGAAGTTGTTTCTTATGATAATTTTGCCAAATGGGCGATTGCTATGTAAGAAGAGGTCGAGTCTCTCCATAAAAACAAGAAATGGGAGTTAGTCAAACCACCAAAGAACAAGAAAATTATTGGATGCAAATGGATCTTTAAGAGGAAGGAAGGAATTTCTAGCATTGAAAATGCCAAATACAAGGCACGATCGGTAGCGAAAGGCTATAATCAGGTTCAAGGAATCGACTTTTATGATGTTTTTTCACTTGTTGTTAAACATAGTTATATTTATGTCTTACTTGCATTAGTAGCTATGCATGATCTGGAATTAAAGCAGTTGGATGTTAAAAATGCATTTTTGTATGGTGAATTAAAGGAGAAAATATATATGCAACAACCTGAAGATTTTGAAGTTGAAGGAAAGAAAGACCATGTTTATTTGTTCAAGAAGTCATTGTATGGTTTAAAACAATCTCCTAGGTAGTGGTATAAACGGTTTGACTCATTCATGGTATATCACGACTATTTTAGAAGTTAATATGATAGTTGTGTTTATTTTAGAAAAATTGATGATGGCACATACATTTTTATATTGCTTTATATTGATGATATGCTTATTGCTGCTAAGAATATTTTTGAGATTAGTAGGTTGAAAGCTGAACTTAATAGTGAATTTAAGATGATATATTTGGAAGCAGCTAAGAAAATTCTAGGGATGGAAATTCAAAGAGATAGACTTGCAGGCAAACTTTACCTTACTCAAAAGAGTTTTTTTAGAAGGTTTTAGAGTGTTTTTGTATAAAAGAAGCTAAATCTTTAGGTATTCCTCTTGCTGCTCATTTTAGGCTTTCAGCTACCTTATCGCCACACACAGATGAAGAAATTAAATCTATAGCACAAGTTCCTTACTACAATGCAGTTGGTAGTATGATGTATGCAGTGGTTTGCACACGTTATGACATTTCACTTGTTGTCAGTGTAGTAAGTAAATATACGTCTAATCCTGGGAAAGAACATTGGCATGCAGTAAAATGGATTTTGAGATATTTACATGGTACTACTAACCCTTGTTTGGAGTTTGGCAGGAGTAAGAATGGTAGAGTTGGTTTTGTAGACTCAAATTATATAGATGATTTGGATAAAAGGAGATCAATCACTGGTTATATATTTTCACTTGAAAGTAGTGTTATCAATTGGAAACCTACCTTACAACCTACAGTTGCATTGTCCACTACCAAAGCAGAATACATGACTATTACAGAGGCAATTAAGGAAGCTATTTGGTTATGAGGCTTATTCAGTGAATTGAATTCGAATCAACAAGATACCTTTGTTCATTGTGATAGTCAAAGTGCTATCCATTTGACTAAAGATCAAATGTTTCATGAAAGAACAAAGCACATTGATGTCAAATACCACTTCGTCCGAGATATAATTTTATAAGGAAATGTTTTTATGAAGAAGATTAATACTACAGATAGTCCGGCAGACATGTTGACAAAGCCTCTATCTATGAGCAAGTTCAAGCATTGCTTGGACTTGATCAGAATACACAAACCATGATAAATGCCCTAGATAGGCAATGGTGAAGATAATTGAAGGAATTTTTCACAGAGTCCCAATTTCAAAACAACGTAGAGATTTGTTAGGTGTGTTTTGAAATTGTCAAAGTTGATAACTTTTTATTTCAAAGATAGTAGGCACCTCCCCCTTCTTTTACCAATGTTTGGTAAAGAATTGTTAGGAGTGTTTTAAAATTGTCAAATTTGACAACTTTTTATTTCAAAGATAGTAGGTACCAAACATTGGAAAAAGAAGGGGGAGGTGCCAAACAATCCAAACAAATCTTTGAATGTTTGTCAAAGATTTGTTTTTGACAAACGTTACATTCTTTTTCCTATAAAAGGATAGCCATTGTATTCTTTAAAAAATGGGCAAAGTGAATAACAAGGTGCAAAGAGAGTTAAGGTATTTTGAGAGAAGATATTCTGAGTGAAATAATGTGAGTTTTTGGGTGTAATTGGTATAAAAGGTTGAGAGAAAATATTGAGTGGTTTGTAATTTTTCTTATTTTTCTCTTAGTAAAATCTCTTTGATTGTCTTCACTCGTGGATTTAACACATCTCAAAGGGGTGAATCACGTAAATTTCTTGTGCCTTATTTTTCCCACATTTTTTTCTCCTTATTACTCAATTCAACTTCTCAAACAAAATTCTACGATCCTACACTCTTCCCAACAACAAGAAATGCTTGAATTTTGCTAACATACAGATGAGGTTCCAAGATCGTCTGCTAAGATCAAACTCAATGATGCCCATTTAATTATATCAGGATATAGTTCTTTCTTCAGCGATGTCGTAACTTTTTCTGTAGTTAGATTTGCTATTAGAAAATAAGTGTCGATTAGAGCAACTGTATCGCCTATAGTTCTCCAGCCATTATACAAGTATTCTTAGAGTGTTGGCTTATATCCACTTTGGTACCACTTATGCTCCACTAAATAACCTTACATAAATCTATCCACTGAAGAAATAGAATGGGAAATGCAAATGCATTAGATAAATTCAATGTGTAAGAAGCTGAAACATGTAATTACTAGAGTATTAAATTCTATACACAAATTAAGATTCAGAGGTTAATGTTAAGTGCCGATTTCTTGAGGTAGTAAAGGGTGTCAATGTCATGATCCCTTAGAGCAATATAAGCAACTTCATTTACGAAGTTGACTAAGCCTAAAAAGGTTAGGTTCATATATATTCCAGAGGCTAATCCATCATGATTGGATCCCACCTGAAATTAATGTATGTGTCAAAATGTACTTGTTATGTATATATAAATAATAGTGACTTAAGAGAGAAAAACAGAGATTAATAATAATTTGGGAGTAACTTTTGAAGGGTAGAGGTGAATAGCTCAAGTTCTTCCAAGGTTCCTTACACATCGGAAATATCATCAATTGTTGTAATAAGTTGATTGATCTTTATGCACTCTGTTCTATAATTAAATATGTTGAGGCTCCGATGACCAGAGGAAGCACTCAGAAGTCCTATCTTTTTCGAATGGTAATTTTTGTGAGAAATGTTAACCCATGTGTTGCCACCACCTGAAGTCAGTAAATACAAAAACTTCCCCATATTATGGGTTTATTATGAGTTTAATATGCATTGTTGTTGGCAATAAACTGAAATTTGAAGGAAAAAAAAGGAATAAGAATGTACAATCATTTGGACAAAAATAAAAGGCAAAAATTTTCCCTTGACTTTTCACCCCAATACAATGTACAATCATTAGGACAAGCATGTATCTTTTCATATCCAAGACCCAAATTTGTTATCAATTTCTTAGATTGATAGTACAAGGAAGGAAAATCAGTTATTTATGAAAATGCATCGAGTAAAAGATTAAGCAACATCGGGAAAGACTAATCTGGCCAATTAAACATGCATTTGCTGTGAAAAAGGTGTAGAAGAAATGACAACTTAAAGTGAGTGGTACATCCTTCATACAGCTCTTCACATGAAGCATCAAGTATTGTTAGTGAGAACATTTGCTGAATATTTGCTTGATTTTGGAACTTATCTTATGCCGATCAGGATAAGATCGAGAAGATTTTATTGTTCTGATTGAGTTGGCAGAAAATATTCTATTGAGAAAATTAAAGGGAGATATTTTTAGAAAAATCAAAGAAATCAGCTGAAAATCAAAGAGGATGATCTTACACCCTGAAGCTATAAAAGAAGGAGGAAACAGCCTGCGAAGGAAAAAGAGATTTTTCTTTTTTTATTCATTATTGTATTATCTTTTCTAGTTTTCTTGGAGAAGAATGTTTAAGAACTCCAACTTTGTCCTTTCTACAACCATGATAGCGTAATTCTTCTTCAATTGAAGGTACAATCGAGATTGATTTCCAAGTTGTGAGGTTTTGTTCTTCAAGTAAATTCCTTGCCGATATTTATGAATTTCCAGATTTATTTTTAAGGTTTTTCTTGATTGTTGTTACAATAGGATCCTTGTGATAGCATTTGAGATTAACTGGAAGCTAATTAACTGGTTCTAGTCCGTAATTACTTTTACTAGTTGATGTTAGTTGCAATTTAGTAATGAAACACTAAAGGAATTTCATAATCTAATTTAAGTAAACTATGTGGTTGAGTTTATTAGTTAGAGTTAGGTTCTTCTAATTCTTAATGCTATTGACAAGCTAAATTCATTGAAGCGACTTTTTGGGTTGTTTGTTAGCTAGGATCAATTAATGAGTGTCTCTTGATCGACTAATATTAAGGGAGAATTTTCTGTCAGAAGCATCTTCAACAGTTATAACCAACTTATTAGTTAAAGAATATGTTTAATTATCAATGATCAATTTTAGAAATCAAGACGACGATTGTGCTTTCGATTGAGTTCAACCTGTTTGTAACTTTTCTCTACGGCAATTGTTTTATTTGTTTTCTTTATTTTCTGTGCTTTATTCACAATCTAAATTTTAATCTCAAATCCCCCTTTATTTAATTTTTTTTATCGAAAGGAATTGATAGTTGCAACTCTTTGTGATTCGACCCTGTTTCACCGCTACTACAAGTTTTCGTTGTTTTAGGAATGGGAATTATTTTTGGTAGCCTGACGACCTATCAAATTTTTGGAGCCGTTACCGGGGAGTTATTATTACTAGATTTTTCTTTTGAATGACCCGGTCTGATCGTGAAGGAATTCTTTACAATCCAAAAATTGAAAAGACCGCCAAGAGGTTAAGGAAAGAAATGAAGTTAAGGAAGCAAGCTGCCAAAACTTCCACATCGACTTATACATCGGTAGCAACTTTAGAGCTAAATCCAGAAACAAGCAACTGTTTGGGTGAATCTGGAAGTGAAAGTGGAGAAGAAATGGCTGCAAAACGCACTTTGAGAGAGTTAGCCGCACCACACTTTAATAAAAAACCTTTCTGTATCAACTATCCAGATTTAGAGGTGGCGTTCGAGTTGAAATCAGGCCTAATTCACTTGCTTCCCAAGTTTCGTGGTTTAGAGAATGAAGACCCTCACAAGCATCTAAAGGAATTCCATGTTGTTTGCTCAAGCATGAGACCTCAGGGAGTAACTGAAGAGTAAATTAAACTTAGAGCTTTTCCTTTCTCCTTAGATGATGCTGTAAAAGATTGGTTATTTTATTTACCACCAGGTTTAATAAACACTTGGACTGAATTAGTTTGTTTGTTTTTGGACAGATTCTTTTCTGCATCTAAAGCCACCTCAATTAGGAGAGACATATGTTGTATCCGTGAGAAGGAGACTGAAAGTCTCTATGACTACTGGGAAAGATTTAAAAAGTTGTGCTCAAGTTGCCCTCAACATGATATTTCTGAGCAATCACTCATTCATTATTTCTATGAAGGCCTTTTTGCCCACAGAAAGAAAGATGTTGGATGCTGCAAGTGGTGGAGCAATAGTGAATAAAATGCCCCGTGAAGCTAGAGATTTGATCTCAATCATGGCCTCCACCTCTCAACAGTACGGTAGCAAGAATGACAACACAAAAAGGGTTCATGAGGTAAACACCTCTTCTCTTGAGTCACAAATTTCGCATCTAACTGCTTTGGTACAGAATATGGCGACCAGAAATCAACAACCAACCAAGCTTTGTGGTATATTTTTGCATCTGGGACATCCCACAGATATTTTCCCATCGTTGCAAGAAGGGGAGCCCCAACAAGTGAATGCAATGGGAGGCATAATGGGGCAGCGAAAGTATGATCCTTACTCTAATGTTTATAATCCAGGACTAAGAGACCATCCCAATTTGAGCTATAGACCAAGGTCGCAAAATTTTCAGCATTATCCGCACAGACCATACCATCAAAACCAATCTTCTTCATCCAGATCAGGTATGAGTATTGAGGAAATTTTTAAATCACTTGCCACTAACACTTAATAATTTCAACAAGAAACGATGGCAAGCATACAAAATTTGGAGAATCAAGTTAATCAACTTGCTACTTCTTTGAGCAAGATTGAGTCCCAAGGAAAGTTGCCATCATAGACGGTTGTAAATCCCAAGAAAAATGCAAGTGTAATTACCTTAAGAAGTGGAAAAGAGTTGCTGGATAGTCCACCCAAACAATCCCAGAAGCAAGAGCTTAAAAGAGAAGCAGAACAAGAAGTTGAAGTGCGGAACGAAGAGAAAGTTGAAAAAGTTGAATGTGCCCAGCCCAAACCACTTGAGACCAAACCCCCATTCCCTGAAAGATTAGATAAATCAAAGAAGGAAAAAGAGGATAAAGAGATACTTGAGACTTTTCACAAGGTTGAGGTGAACATCCATTTGTTAGATTCCCTTAAACAAGTGCCCAGGTATGCCAAATTCTTAAAAGAGTTGTGCTTTAACAAAAATAAGTTAAAAGGCAACCAAAAGGTGAGTTTAGGAGAGAATGTGTCTGCTGTGATTCAAAGAAAATTACCTCCTAAATACAAGGACCAGGGTATGTTTGCAATTTCATATAAGATAGGCAATGTAGGAATTAAGAAAGCCATGTGTGACCTTGGAGCTGCTATTAATGTCACGCCATTGTCTATATATTCCTCTTTGAATACTGGTCCCTTGAAAACCACTGGTGTTATTTTGCAATTGGCAGGTAGATCGATTGTGTACCCCAAAGGAATCCTTGAAGATGTTTTGTACCCCGAAGGAATCCTTGAAGATGTTCTTGTCCAAGTGAATGAGTTGATTTTTCCAGCAAATTTTTATATTCTTAACATGGAGGATGATAAGGCTTCCAACTCTTCAGATATTCTTTTGGGTAGACCATTCCTTCGCATAGCAAGAACAAAGATTGATGTCTACAATGGTACTCTTACCATGGAGATTGATAGAGAGGTGATTGCGTTCAATGTCTATGATTCCATAAAGTATCCTAGTGACATGTCCAGCGTAAATGGTATAGACATTCTTGAGCCTTTAAGTCGTGAAATATTTGAATTAAGTGGATTTGATGTACTTAACACCATTCTTTGTAAGCATATTGATCTGTCCAGTTTGAAAAAATTGGAAAACTTTTTTGTTACTAATTAGATTTTGCAGGAAACAGTGTAAGAATTAGAGGCTCTCAAGCCATTAAGGGATGCCACATATCGTTGTCCATTACAAACTTCTAATGGTAAACTTTTGCCCTCAGTTTTGCAAGCTCCTAAGCTGGACTTGAAAACACTTCCTAGCCATCTGAAGTACATGTTCTTAAGAGCTAGAGAAACTCTCCCAGTGATTGTTGCCAACAAACTCAGCAATCTTGAAGAGGAGAAATTGATCCGTGTGTTAAGAGAATACAAGGAAGCAATTGGATGGACCATAGCTGATATAAAGGGAATTTCACCCTCTATATGTATGCATAGAATCCTTTTGGAGGAGGATAGCAAGCCGACAAGGAAAGCACAGAGGCGATTGAATCCACCTATGATGGATGTTGTAAAGAAGGAGATTTTAAAGCTCTTGGATGCAGGCATCATCTACCCAATTTTAGACAGTAAATGGGTAAGTCTTGTACAGGTAGTGCCCAAAAAGACAGTTATTACTATGATTGAGAATGACCATGGTAAATTGATGCCCACCCGAGGTCAGAATGGTTGGAGGGCTTGTATTGATTTTTGGAAGTTAAATTTTTTCACAAGAAAATATCATTTTCCACTTCCATTTATTGATCAAATGCTTGAAAGATTAGCTGGCTGAACACATTACTGTTGTTAAGATGGTTATTCAGGCTTCTTTCAGATTCCGGTAGCACCCTAAGATCAAGAGAAAACAACATTCACTTGCCCATTTGGCACATTCGCCTATAGGAGGATGCCGTTCGAACTTTGCAACGCTCCTGCCACTTTCCAACGGTGTATGATAAGTATTTTCTATGAATTTGTTGAAATTATTATAGAGGTTTTTATGGATGATTTTACTATACATGGAAACTCTTTTAATGACTGCTTAGAAAATTTAGAAAAAGTCCTTGCAAGGTGTTTAGAGACAAATCTGGTTTTGAATTATGAAAAATGTCATTTTATGGTTGATCAAGGACTGATTTTGGGACATGTCATATCCTTAAAAAGGATTGAGGTTGATCAAGAGAAAATTGATGTAATTAAGTCTTTACCTTACCCCGTTAGTGTACGGGAAGTTCGATCATTTCTTGGTCATGCAGGATCCTACAGGTGCTTTACTAAGGATTTTTTTAAGATATCTTAACCTCTATGCCAATTACTCCAGAAAGATGTGGAGTTTGCATTCAATGGTGACCGCAAGAAATCTTTCGATACACTAAAGGAAAAACTAGTTTTGGCACCAATCATTCAACCACCCAAATGGGAGTTGCCATTAGAAACCTTGTGTGACGCTAGCAATCAACCTATAGGTGCAGTACTTGGGCAAAGAGATGGAAGGGAACCTTATGTTATTTATTATGCGTCCAGAATGCTCGACAATGCTTAATGCAACTACTGTACAACAAAAAAAGAACTCTTGGCTGTGGTCTTTGCGTTGCAGAAATTTGGCTCGTACCTACTCAGTACCAAAGTGATCATATATACTGACCATACAGCCTTGAAGTATTTGTTCACAAAGAAGGAAGCCAAACTCGGGCTAATTCGAAGGATTCTCTTGCTCCAGGAGCTTGACATAGAAATACGTGACAAGAAGGGATCATAGAATGTTGTTGCTGACCACCTTAGACGTCTCCCTTCAAGTGAGCAGCCTACCCCTCTGAAGGACGAATTTCTAGATGAGTATCTCTTTTCTATCCATAAAAC
>JANZXR010031139.1:0-14452 GCA_027575705.1 Erythroxylum echinodendron | reverse complement strand
GTTTGTACAGACTGTACTTTTGATGTATAAAACTGGTATTTTGAGTAATGAAAAGAGGAAGATTTTGGTTTTTAAAAGTCTTGTGATTTATAATTTCTGTTTTAATTATTCACATTCATATGATGCCATGTGGAGTACTGTAGTGATCGCACGTAGCGCTCCCTTACCATAGGATGTGTACCGGAATGATCCACGGGTGTCTCGGTGAGTATCCTGCTGTGAGGGGGTGCTACACATTAGGTTGAACTCAATTTACACTAAACAAAAGGTAATTAAAAATCAAAATAGTGAAAATTAATCATCCTATTAAGTCTCCTGTGAAATATAGAATATGATTAGTAGACAGTACCGTATAAAACCTAAAATGGGGTGGATCCTACAATCAAATAGTAGGTGGTGTTATACCACCATTCTACCAGGGGAACCCAGTCACTCTATTTGTGAGGAGTTTCTTTGTAAAAACATCTTAGATAAGTTTAAAAAATCTTATTAATTGTTGCTAATTATGTATTCGTTTGGGGTGATAGTTTGTTGAGTATCTAAAGCTTACCCTTTATAATTTGTAACTAAAAAATGTTGGGATCTCTATCAATCATAAAGACTTTAGGCATCCCATACAGTTTAAAGACATGATTGTAATGTTTGTAACTGAGTAAGAATGGTTAACTAGAATGAAATTAAAGTATTTAGAGAATAGATTAACCACTACTAGAATTATTAAGTTCTGCTTGGATACCAGAAGGCCCTTAATAATCCAATATACACAGATGTGTCATACTTACTTTTTTTGACAAGCCATACACTTCTTGATGTGATTTTAAATGTCTTTAACTTGTTCTTTCCAATAGAATAATTTTGTAGCTTTTTGGTAGTTGCCAACACCTCATAGTGACCACTGCTTCATTATGACCCATCTTAATCAATTTATCCCTAAGTTGAGCATTGAACCTAACTACCAACCTTCCCTTCCATCATAACGGTCCATTCCTCCATTCATGAGCTTTTGACCTCACCTCCCCTGCTACTAGCTTTTTGATTAAATCCTACACTGCAAAGTCCTCCTTCTAGCTCCTTTTAATTTCTTCTATTAAGTATGCATCACTTGCGATATATACATCACTATAATTTGAAGCTAGTGAGTTTGGATAGAGCATCCATTGTATTTTCTCCTTTACACTCTTGCAATGAACCTCAAAGTCATATTCCAGAAGTTTAGGTAGCTAGGTTTATTGAAATGGTGTGGTAATGTGCTGCTCTAGCAAATATTTAAGACTTATTTGATGAATTTAAATGATGAAGGGTTTTATAATGAGATTGATGCCATTGGTTTATAACTTTTATCAAAACTAAAAATTCCTTTCATATATTGATAAACCTTGGTTCCTTGTAGCTAGAACCTTGTTAAAAAATCATTATGAAATGGTTCTTTTATTGCAACATTACACCTCTACCCGATCCACTCACATCCTCATCCACCATAAAAGGTTTATGAAATCTGAAAGTGCCAGGGCTGGTGTCCTCATAACAACTTTTTTAAAGTTCTCAAAAGCTTCCTACTCCTTTATTAGCAATTACAATTCGAAGTATGTGAATTCTTCAACAATTTTGTTAAGTGGCAAGCAATCTTTCTATACCCTACGGTTAAGCGCCAAGGAAACCCCTCAATTCTTTGAGTTTTATAGTTTTGGGTAACCATAAAATGGTTCGTAACTGTTTAGTATTTGTCGCTCCTCCTTTTAAAAATTGAATACTTTAAATATTCCACCTGCCTTGCCCTTAATATATACTTGCTCCCTTGAACAAACAACTAGTTTTCCTAAAATGTCTCCATTGCCTTATTGAGATACTCCACATACAACTAGAAGGAATGATTATATATGAGATATCATCAAAAAACACAATAATGAAGTGTCTAAGGAAGGGTTTAAAGATCTCATTCATTCGGTGTTAAAATGTGGAAGTAGCGTTGGTTAATCTAAAGGGCATGACAAGGAACTCATAATGCTCTTCATGAGTTTTGAAATTCATCTTCAAAATATCCTTGAGTTACATCTGAACCTAGTGGCAACATGACCTCAAATCTAACTTTAAGAAGTAACTAGATTCATGTAACTTATCCTGAAGCTCTTTAATCAAAGGGAAATAAAATTTTTATCCTTTCTCGTATGCTTGTTAAGCTTTTTATAATCGATACATGTGCCTTATAAATTATCCTTCTTATCAACTATAACTACTAGTGAAGCAAACGATCCTAAGTTATGCCTTATAAACCCCTAGTTCATCAGCTTCTAATAGATTGCTCTATATTCCTTTTTGCACCCTCGAGTATTGGTATAGACCAATGTTAATAACTTATATATCTCAAATGGATATGGTGATTGTGGCTTCTGTTGGGGTGGTAATTGGGTTAGTTATTTAAACTCCATAGTATACTTAATTAGAACCTCATTGATTTCTCCAGAAGTGCTCCATTGGTTTTCTCTAATATCCGACTACTTTAATTAGCATTCTACAGGATAAGTTAACTGCATCATATAGAGTTGCCCTCTATTGGAATGCTTAAAGACCATGTGGAATTATCTAAAGGAAACTACCTTATACAATCTACTTGGGTTACCATTTAGGGTGGCCAATTTTCCTTCCCATCTAAACATCATCGTTCTCTTTTTAAAATTAAACCTAATATCGTCTAACCTTATCAGCCATTACACCCCTAGTAAAATGTCACATCCTCCAAATCCAACACTAAAGTGTTCATTGTTAACTGCAATCCTTGCATGCTTCATGTAAAGTTCCTGCAACATTGATTATATATCTACATCAATCTTCCTAACTGCAATATGGAGCATATTAATATCTTTAACGTTGTGTTTTTCTGCTTTTAATCATTGAAGCATACACAAAATTGTAGGTGTTGTTATTGTTTATCAATATATAGATCATCTTTTCCTAATATACTCTTAAACCTCTTATCTACTTGAATTACCATTCTATTTCCATTCCCACCATTGCTTATAGGGATACATTTGGGAAGGTAGGTTCTGCACTTTCTTTATTAACTCTGTCTTCATCCATCTCTTGGGCTACATCCGAGACATTATCGTCCCCTTCCACTAAATATAGCTAAAATTGCCTTGTACTGCATTTGTGGCCTAGGACATATTTCTTGTCACAATAGAGTCCCTTGGCACTCCAGTTATTGAATTCTTCACTAATAATGTGCTTTGGTGCCTTGTTAGCTCTTAATTATGTGCGTTGCGTTTGAGTAATTAGAATAAGAAATAATCCATCCTGTAGAAGGAAATAGTAAAGAGAAAATGACTAAATGAATTCTCTATTTCTTGTATGTAAAATTCAATGTATGTAGAGGTATTTATATACAATTAGGCTAACTAAATATCCCTAATTTTATACTACACAATCATATTAATTAGCTAGAAACAAGGATCAATCAACTATAATTAAAGATAAGATAGAGTATATCTTATAATGATAAGATGATAATATCATTATTAACACCCACCCTTAAACTCAAGGTGTCACAGAAGATGAGAGCTTGAGTTTGGAAACTAGATTTGCAAAGTGCCAAGGTAGATGGGACTTTGTAAAGATGTTAATAATATGAGATTGTGAGTTGTATGGTCCCTTAAAGAACATGATGTCAAAAAATATGACAATTAATCTCGATGTGTTTTATCTGCTTATTAAAGACATCATTATGAACAATTTGTATAGCACTATGGTTATAATAATAGAGAGGAAGTGTAGAAGAGAAAGATACACCCATATCTTGAAGCAACCATCGTAATTAAAAGAGTTCAGAGGTAGTATCAACATGAGTTCTATATTTAACTTTTTCACTAGATCGAGAAATAATTATTTGTTTATTGTTGTGCAAAGAAATGAGAGATGTGCCTAAAAGGAAATAGTAACTAGTGGTGGATAGACAGTTTGTTGGGATAGGTTTGTAGCTCTAATGGGAAAGAATAGTGAAAAAGAAAACCATAAACATGGAGTACCTTAGACATACCTTAATAAACGAAGAACAACATAAAACTGAGTTGTATGAGGTGCGGCATGAATTGACTCACAATGTGTAATATAAGCAATATCTAGATGAGAGACAATAAAATAGATAAAACTACTAACTAATTGGCAATAAAAGGGTACCATCAATAATTATACTCCCATTAGTAGTATAAAGGCTATCATTAGAGTCAAGTGGAGTGCTAGATGTCTTAGTATCAGTGATGCCAACTTAGGAGATGAGATAAGTAACATACTTTGCTTATGATAGATGGTATCCAAATTCATCCAACAATACCTCAAGACTCAAAAATTAGCTCAGATTACCTAAGTATTTCATCTCAAACTATTGGTAGAGAAAGAATTTATGGGCAAATATACCCTATATGTCATTGCCAGTTATTATCATATCAACCACATAAAAAGGAGAAGAGTGTACGCTTGATCTAGTTTTCTAAGAACAAGGCATGATCATAAGATTTGGACCTAAAGCCAAGTTTTCCAATAGTGGAGTTAAATTTTGTAAACTAGGCTTAAGGAGCTTGTTTTAATTCATACAAGGCTTTAAAAAGATAACAAACTTTATTGGGAGGATGATCATACTCTATAAGAGGTTGTATGTACACTTCATTAATAAGATCTCTATTAAAGAAGACATTTTTGAAATCTATTTGAAATAGCTGCCATCTTTTGGTAACAACAACAACAATGAGATTGCATAATAAGGTCAATTGGGCTACAGAAGCAAAGTTCTCTTTATAATCAATGTTATATTTTAGTAACAAGGTGAGCTGTTTATCTTACCATTGATCCATTTGTGCAGTTAATTGCCTATATTTCTTCTTCTATTGCTTGCAACCATAAAGGATTAGATTTGGCCTCCCAATATGTGCAAGGTTTATATAGAGAGATAATAGTGGAATAAATATGAAAATCATGAAGACAAACAAATGGTTGGGTTGCATGGTCAGTCCAACGAAGCATTAGTGGTGGAGGGAGATGTTCTAATAAGGGATTTGGTGGATCTATAGCTGGACAAGATGCAGTGGGATCAAGTGTAAGTAGAGTTAAACTACACGGGCTATTGAGAGAACCTGTAGAAGAAATATTAGGAAAGATACACATAGTAGGGTCAGAGAAGAATTGATATGGGGATTCATTAAGTCAAATTTTTAAAAGAGTTGAAAACATCTTAAGTTCCTAGATGGAGGAGAGATACGGAATCCTTGTGATAAGGGATCTTAACATCTGTACCTTTTGTGTTCTATACCATATCCTACATAATAACATACTCGTGCTGTTGGTTCTAGTTTGTACTCATGAGATTGTAAGAGAACAAAATAAAAACGGCCAAAAACTTTAAGAGCTTGGTAATTAGACTTATGATTAAATAGACATTCATGTTGTTTGTGGTAGGAGAAGGGATACAATTTATATTGTATACAAAAGTAAGAATTGCTTTTGCCCAAAAGGTTTTTTTGAAAAAGAAGAAGATATAAGGAGGGATCAAACAGTATCAAGGATGTGTTTGTGTTTTCATTTTGCTCGACCATTTGTTGAGAGGTACTTGGACAAGATCTTTGGATAATAGTACCTTATTAGGCAAGAAATAAAGTGAATTTTATCTCTCTCTATTCCATGGCATTATTAGTGTGAAATATTTTAATTTTACTAGAAAAATGAGTCTACATCATGTTAGCAAAGCGAGAGTAAATAGAGAATAATTTATACCTATGATGCATAAGATAGATCCAAGTATAACGAGAAAAATCATTACCAAAGATCACACATTATTGTAAATCACCAATAGTATCATAAGGAGAAGGACCTTAAATATCGTAATGAATCATATTAAAAGGTGCTAAAGAAATAGAATCATTAAACAGGGCCTAAAGAACCAATAAAAATTAAAGATCCTAATCTAATAGAATTGACCAAGATGAGAATTCCAAAGATGATATGTGATAACTCTAGTAATAGTTTTAGATGGAAGATGTAAAGAAGTAAGCTCAAATAGTTGCACAACTTTATGCCTTATCCTAAAGATCTCACTCGTGTGTGGATTCTGCATAGTAGAATCACAACTTAAAAAAGATACATCAGCTCCAAGTTCATATAATTTACCAATAGAAATGAGATTTAAAGACAATATAGGAACAAGAAAAGTATTAGGTAGGTTATTTTAGGTGTTTGAACAATGCCTATACTTCAAACATGCATAGTAGGATTATTAGCAAAATAAACAATGTATAAGACTAATGGTGTTTATGGAGATGAAACAATAGAAGAATTAAAAGTTCTATGATTGCAAAAGGCATAATCAAAGTACCATAAGATTATAGTACTTGTTGTGACAGATAAGGCAGATAAAGAGACAATATTAGAATTAGGTTAAAGTTGTTGGAGAAGAGCATAAAGATCTTTTAATGAGAATTTGGGAGAACTACTCTCTAGAGGATCCTCTATGGTAATAACAATAGTAGTAAAAGGAGGCTGATGGGGCTTAGAAGAATTACTTTGTTCGAAATTCTATTTAGGTTATTTACTTCACTCAGAAATGGGATGACCAAATTTTTTGCAATAGCTACGGGATCCCTTATAAGGTTGCTTGACTGAATTTTGAGAACTTTGAGAAGATAAGGTCTAAGTGGATAAAACAACATTAGTAGGTGGACTATATTTTCCAATACGAACTGTATTGGACCGACTCTCTTCTATAATTAATTCTTTGATCATATGGTCAAGTGTTGGCAAAGAACCTTGGTAAAGATGAGAGCTACGAATAGATTCAATCGTCTCAAAGATTCATTAACAAATGCCAAATATGTTGACATACACGAAGATTTGCATAGATAGCAGTAGCATCAAGATTGGTTCAAGCAAGAAAACTAAGTGTTATTTGATCCCAAAGTTCTTGCAATTTAGACACGCAACAATATATTGTCTATCCAGGTTGTTGTTGCATTCAATGAAGTCTTCTATACAACTGAAATTAGTTGCATCATTAGACACAAAGTAATAATTTTTCAAAAGGTTTCATACCTCCTAAATAGTCTCAAAGAGTCGAAAATTGAGTTTGATAGCTTTAGCATAAATGTTCTTAAACTAAGTTAATATTTGGTGATTCATTCCATCCTAAGATACTAGACATTCTGTGAATACATCTATTTCTTTTCATCTTTCTTTTTTGTCGGTTTGGGTATTTCTCCATTAACAATATGCCAATAAGTCTCCCTTTAAAAAAGTTACACATTTCTTCAACCCACAAATCATAGTTTGAACCATCAAAGGTGATATTGATAGGAATATATTGGGCAATTTTAGAGGCATCAATAATTAAAAATGGTATAAACTCATTTGTAAAGTTGAAATTTGATTATTCTAACCTCAAAAATGGATTCAAAACATAAAAAAATCTTTAAAATGATCCTATTAGTAAAAAACCTAAAGGAGACATAATTGGACTAGGTGATCAAAATGTTGTTTAACTCTTTTGAATCAAAGTGAACTGATAGTCTAAATCGAACCAAAGAAGGACAGAATATGACATATGGACAAATTACAGTCAACACATGATGATCAACTAGGATGTTGACATGGCATATAATATTGACATGTCATTGACATGGGGTGATGATGTGTCTTCTAACCTGGCAATGAGTAGGAAAATGATGTGGCACTAACTTTGCATCTTATTGATGACATGGATGACGTGGTCTTAATATAGTTCTTGCTTGGGTGTTAATGTGCAGAAGATGAATTTGCGTTGGTTTATCATTCTAGCTGAAATGACGTCATTTTGCTAGGTTCAAAAATGATGTCATTTAGACCTTCTTTTACCCCCAGACACTTCAGCTAGGGATTTTTGGGACCTTAACGACTTTAAGTGGCACGTATAGGCAATTGGATTCATTCTTGACACTGTTGCAATTTGCTCAAGAAGAGGAACAATTTGGTATATGACATGTTATTTTTTAGGCATAATGAATCTAAAATGCGAAAACTGAAGGTTACCAAAAAAGATCCCACAAATTTTGACTCATTTTTACAAAGGAAGCTCTAATGCTATGTAGGAAGAAATAATAGAGAGAAAATGACAAAAGGAATTCATTGTTTCTTATGTGTATAATTCAATATAAATGAGGTATTTATATATGATTAGGCTAACTAAATATCCTTAATTATTAGGTAGAAATAAGGATCAATTAGTTATAATCAAAGATAAGTAGAGTATATCTTATAATGATAAGATGATAATATTTTGTTAACATATCCATTAAGGTATTTCGTTGAATATTTCCATTTTTTTAAGTCCTAGGAGTCAAGCTAATACTGCCCCCTCCACTAAGTGTCCTTGTGCCACCACTTTTGAATGTGTCTTTCTTCACCATTACTGTCCCCTCTTTATTCTTATGCCAACATATGAGCATGTTAAAATAAAGTTATATATAATAATTTCACCATTTGTTCCAACTTAGGTTTGAGTCCCTTGAGAAATAAAATAATTAAGTAATATTTAGGTAGTGACAGTCAGTGTTGATCAAACTGGGGCAAAATTCTTAGACGGATCTCTCTTGTTTGAGTTCCTAAAAATCCCGTACTAGATCATCAAAAATTAATACATTTTGTTTAAGCACAATAGCCGACTCCTCCTAATCTACCTCATCTAGTTTGGTTATATTCTTCTAATAAAGTTGATACTATTCTAATTTAAGCCTACCTTCATGTTTTTCAAAGTGTGGTCCAATATGAAGAATTGCTCGCATTGATATAACTACAATTTGATATGTTCTCCATCAAACATTAAACATTGAATTATATTGAGTCTTATGGGCACTACGTACCCCTCCTTGTCATAACTATGTTTAACAATGATACTATTTTGCTCCAGTGTGTTGGTGTGAGCACTCCTTATTCCCCTCTAAATCGTTGAATGAACTAGGTGAACACCTTCTTGAGCTCGAGAACATCTTTTTCATTTTTGACAACCCTACACTGAGATTTTAATAGGATTTTTTTGGTTCTTGACTTGGGCCTCCATCAAACTTCTAACATGTTCTTTCATTTTGTGTAGTTCCACTTCACATGTTTCAGTCATCATTTTGTCTAAGGCAGTTGCTTTGATACCAAATATTTTGTATCTTTTATTCAATTAAAGGAATGAATCACATTCAATGAGAAAATAAAGTCTATAAGGAAGAAGATGGCACACAAAGGAAGAATCACAACAAATTAGAGAAAGAGAGAATAACAACTTTATGGTATATTGCTCATTCTCATATCCGTTACACAACGTTTCAATATAAGGAAAAAGTGAGTATTAAAATAGACACATGTCGGAGAGTTTATGTTAAGGCTTTATTTAATTAGTACATCTTAGATATCAACTTAATTAAGCTTCCTCGTCGCCCATCCTACGGCTGTTCTCTAAATTTCTCGGGCTCATAACTTCATCGATCGTCGTCGTCTTATTTTGTAACAATCTAACAGAAACCCTTATGGGTTGCTTTTCATGGGTAATTTGCATCCACAAGTTTTTTGGTCCCTTTTAGCCTTCAATTTAAACTTGGTACTCCTATATTGAGCCATTGTTCATTTTTCTGTATTTAAGTAATCTTTAGATCTCAATCTTGAATTTTGCCTATTGAATCTTGTGTCTAAAGTTGTTGCCTTTGGGTGATTAATCTTTCACTCCTGATGTCACAAGGCCAGACAATTGAGGAGCTATACTTTGATCCGACCTTTGAAAACTAGGTTTTGAAGGCCTCGAAAGTGCTAGCTCGCCATTAAATCAACATCTAACTCATTGAAATCCAGTCCCGACCTCACATAACGCTTTATTCAAGCTCTTATGTTGAGCCTACAAAGCTTCAATCATTCATCAAGAACATTGCTTCTAAGCAAGAACCTTCGGCCTTATCTTTTTATATAGCTTGGAGCCCTCCAAGTGGCAACAATGTCCTCTTTTTATATAGCTTGGAGCCATCAAATTCATTACTTCAGTTCTATTCCCGGTTATGTGTTGCATTTGAAATTAGTGACGAGTGCTGTCTTGACTCGTGGATTCATAGTTGGTGCAGTAGCTCAGGAGTTCCAAAGGCGAGAATGGGAGAGGCTTTTTGTCTTTTAAGAGATTTGAAGCTGCCAGTTACTGGGTAAGTGATAAACAACCTTATCATCACAAAAGTTTAAGTTATTGTGTGAGGCCAATACAATTAGTTTTATAAATTCCCTAACACACCTCTTCAAGTAAAAGTCCTTTGAGCTTGAAACTTGCACAAGTTCACTCTACTTTGTGTTGAATAATAGGTGGGTGGTAGGATTTGAACTCACAACCACTTGGTTACAAAGGCTCTAATACCATATTAAGTGATGGTTTCATCGCAAAAGCTTAAGTTATTGTGTGAGGCCAACTTAATTAGTTTTATATATTCACTAAGGGGGTGTTTGATTCATATGTGAGAATAGTAATATGAATAAGAATGAATATAATGAAAAATGAGAATGAATATTATCATTATAATTATGATGGTTGGTTAAGAGAAAGGAATGATTATCATTACCATTGACAGTAGTTGGTTTGTAAAAAATATTGAAAAATATAAATTTATTATATTTTAATTAATTAATTAATTGCAAGATATTGATTAATTAAAATATTGTAATTAATTAACTACAATATTTTAATTAATGAATGAATTATATTTTAATTAATTATATTGTAACTAATTAATTAATTATAATACTTTAATTAATGAATGAATTATATTTTAGTAAATTATATTGTAAATAAATAATTAATAATAATATTTTAATTAATTAATTAATTACAATATTTTAATTAATGAATAATTATATTTTAATTAGTTATATTTTAATTAATTATAATGTAATTGATTAATAATAATATTTTAATTAATTAATTAATTACAATTTTTTAATTAATGAATGAATTATATTTTAATTAATTATATTGTAATCAATTAATTAATTATATTTTAATTAATTATATTGTAATTAATCAATTATATTTTAATTAATTACAATGTAATTAATTATTAATAATAAAATTTTAATTAATTATATTGTAATTAATTAATAAGTTTTAAAAATATTTTTGTAAAAAGAGCAACTATTAAGGGATGAGTTTCATTTCTCTACTAAACTGAAGGTATGGAGGATTCTTCAAAAGTAAGATATCAAACTATTGCCCCTATAATGATAATCAACAACCAACCACTCAATTTTCATTTCTTACTTATTAACCTCTTCCTAAACCCATCAACTAAGCATCCTCTAACAATAAGCAATGGATATTGGGTTAGTAGATTTCTCCCTATTCGAGAGTGGTTCTCTTATGTACTTGAGAACTCGGTAGAAGGATGATGACGACGATGACAGTGCTTCTTGTTTTAGAAGGTCTGATATTTAGTTCTTAGTATTTTAATGAATTACAAGTTGCACTTTTTTTCTGTTGATATAGGCAGAAGTGATGTTAGTAGTTTTTTACAGAATCTATGCTTAGAAAGACAAAAGTGCAAATTAGAATGCTGCTTATTCTACTTGTTCTTGCCTTATTGTTAACCGATCAAGGATGTTTTGGACGAGTGTAAAGGTTTCAGTTTGTTGCACACTCTTGATTCTGTATATGTGGACTAAAAACATGAGCTATAAACTCTGTTTGAATTATATAGCATCTGTTACTGATAGGTACAGGAGAGGTCACATAATTTCGTATTCCAGGATATCATTAGAAACTTCACAATCCTTTGTAGCTAATGATGAGATATCCACTAAATTGCAGTTTTTGCTATTGAGACTTCAATTTTACAAGCCTGGCATTTGGTTTAGGCCTTAGCCTTGGTTTTTTTCATTAGTTCAGCTGTCAATTAATTCCTATATTCTTGAATTTTGACTAGGAAAGTCATTTCTGGGGGCATAGATGTTATACTTTATGCAGCTTGTTAACTAACAGCACATTTTATACAATGCTTCCAGTTTATGATCGATATATGCCAGTGCCAATGTGCCCCCACTCTCGTAAGCCAAGCATTACTCCCTCAATTGGTCTCTGCTTTTATGTGTGTCTTGGCATAACTTCTAGACTTGGGGGTTATTTTTCCCCATTTCAGGCTTAGTGGTGTGTCAAGTACAGGCTTATCAAATCAAACGAAGTTTTCTTGCCATTCACCTGTTTTCTTTGTTGCAGTTATATCCCATCGTGGCCACTTGCTAGCAATAACATCATATTGATTTTTATCAAGAAATGAAGGCCTCAGGGGTCAAGGCTGCGTTTAAACTCGTATTTCTCACTGTAAAAATAAAAAATATCGATCGATCACCTTGACACAGCAATATCATGTCATGGTAATGTTTGTGTTAACTTTTTTCCCGAATACAGATTCTTACTTCACCCATTTTATGCCTCTTAGACAAATAGAGAAAAATTGACATTATTACAAATAAATCAAATTATATACTCTATGGACTATGGTGAACCCTATCCTGTGCGAGAAATAAAATCAACTTCCTCAGAACAGTGAGCTAAAGTGTGATATAGACTTCCAAATCCCATTGTTGGTAGGCACCTTTACTCAAAAACAAGACCAGTATTGAGAAATGAACTATAAAGTTCAGAATCATTCCTTTGATAAGACTAGTTTTGCTAATCGAGTCTTTCGATGGGTTTTGCCTAATAAAAAGACTTAGTTACCGTGCCTAAAACTTTTACTCTCCATATAGTACGGAAAAAAAAATTAACATCAAATACCACCCCCTTTTGTTTTTGGCTGGAGCCTCGGGACAAAGTTCAAGACTATTAACCACGTTCACATTTCTTCAGACATTACCTTTCTATTCTGTAATAAAATTTAGTACAGATAAATAATTCACGTGATCGGATATGTATTATTGAAACTTATTAATTACTTAGATGAGTTTCTTATTTCCACATGTTAAAGCACTTCTTGAAAAAACTTTCCTTCTATGCAGAAATTATATTTGTGCATTTGATTACAACAAGTTTTTAAAGTGAACATTATCACATATTTATAGATAATATCAAGACATTAATTGATTATTTACAGTTAACAATTGAAAAATCACACTTAAGCTTATCAAGTGTGTCTTTTCATCATCTTCTATCTCCCACTCATAGATGATAAGTTTAGTCAATAATTTTTTGTATGTTCTCATATTTTTTCAATAATCTGCAGGACCAACATACCGCAATAGTTTATAGTTATATCTATTAAGAATATACAATGTCTCAATTAATGAATCAATACTTAAGTAGATTTTGTATTTTATATCCTAAGTCATATCTCACATTTCAATCTCTTTTGATCTCATTTATTTTATTGTGACATAATTATATTTAGTTCTTTAACTAAGAGTCGGTAGCCATCTTTGAATACAAAATTTTTCTTGTACGAGTTACCAATCAGAATGACCTTCCTGTGCTCTAAATTCTCTTGAATTAACTTAATTTGTTGTCCTAGAATTGTCCCATAAGATTATATAAACATAATCTTTTGATAACATTTTAAAGTAGAAAACCTTAAAGTTAATCTTAAAGAATTAGACAAGAGTTCTAAGGGTATATTATGAGGTTCACTTAACCTTTAAGGTCTCACAAAATATAATTTGAGATCTCACGACTGACATTAATCCCTTTTATAGTCATTTTTTCACATATGGTAAGAGTCATATGCTACAATATTAATTCCTATTAATTTAGAGTATATATCTTTGATAAATATAATAACATACAAATGTTGATTCATACATACTTATCATTTGTCTACTCTTAACTTTATCTTGTAGAGCTCTCATCTAACCGCTTAAGACAGATACGATTACCATATGATCACTCCAAACCAATTTCCTTTTGACTTATCATTTAAGTTGATATTTATGATTTAAGTTTCTTACTTTAGCTCCCAATTATCACCTTAATAATAATCTCAAAACCTGTCTCTTCTTCAATCTTTGCCTGTGTGAGAAGGCTAATCTTTTATTTGTTCAACATAGTCTTTGATTCATATGCAAAAATATGTTATAAAAAATAAACATATTTCATAATCAAGTATTAAGCAATTCTTATTATTTATTAAACAATGCCAACTTAAATATGTATTCATATATGACAATATATTAAATGAACATACATGGAGAAATGTTAATAAATTATATTTCAATATGTACATAATCCTAATGACTTTATATGTCTAATTTATGTATCTTGGGATATTGATTTTGTTATTGGGTATGCCACCATACCAATATATACTTCATGTTCACTTCTCTTTGCTGCACGTTTTCAAATAAAAAGGTTTTATTCAAAGTTGCATATTTTATGAAACTAAGTTTCTGCATGTTTTCAAACAAGACTGATTTCTGCAAAAAGTTGCATACTTTTGAAAAC
>JANZXR010031092.1:0-14457 GCA_027575705.1 Erythroxylum echinodendron | reverse complement strand
AAAATCGTGTAATTTCCATTTACTGGTTTTATTATTTAAATGTATGTGATGCCATGTGGAGTTCTGTAGTGATTGCATGTAACGCTCCCTTATCTTAGGATATGTGTCGGAATGACCTACGGGCGTCCCGATGCGTACCCTAAGGTAATGGGGTGTTACAGTTATGTTATTGATAGTTCTTTATCCAATAAATCTTTGTCAAGTATCATCCATCTTTCGCACTAGTAATATTATGGGATCACTTGATGTTTTGGCTAATGGGTTGTGAATTTTGAGTTAACCATTCTTCAACAGCTTATTGGGATGTGTTGTAGCCTTTGGAAAATTTATCCCACCATTGTACCTTCGAATCAATATTGGAATATTATGTAGGCTCTTATTTATTTCATATTTCCATGTAATTACCTAGGAATGAAGAATTTTGAAACAAATAACAATGATGGAGGATTAATGTCATCATAATCTTTAAGTTGGTAAGAGATAAGGAATGAAAAGTGAGGGACTTGGATCAAGTAGGTTATATAAAAGATGAAGCAGGAAGGATGCTTATAGATGAAAACAACATCAAAAGAAGATGGTGGAGATAGTTCTATATTCTTTTTAATGAAGGCGAAGATAAAAACATTTTTTCGGGTGATTTTGGCACTTCTTAGCAATATTGTAGTTTTATTTGTTGCCAATGTATCAAAAGAGAAGAAATTAGATGAAGTTTAAGGAAGATGAAGAGTAGAAAGACAGTAGCACCTAATGAGTTACTCATAGAAGGGTGGAAAAGCCTAGGAGAAGGTGGTTTTACTTTGTTATATAAGCTTTTTAATGTGATCCTTAAATTCTCTAAAATGTCGAATGAGTAGAGACTTAGCCCATTAATCCCTTTCTATAAGAATAAAGGGGACATCTAAAGTTGTAATAATTATAGAGGCATCAAACTATTTAGTCACATCATAAAGTTATAGGAGAGGTTGATTAAGAAGAGAGTGAGAAAGGGTGCACCTATCTTGAAGAACCAATTTGGTTTCCTACTAGGGAAGTCCATGATAGAAGCCATATATTTTCTTAGATGACTAATGGAATATTAGAAGGATATATATAGGGATCTATATATGGTTTTCATTGATTTAGAGAAGGCTTATGACATGGTGCTTAGGGAAGTTATGTGGAGGTGTTTAGAAGCTAAAGGAGTTCTTGTTTATATATACGAGTTATTAAGGATATGTATGAGGGTTTTAAGACTATAATAAGGATGAAATAAGGAGTACAAAGAATTTTTTTATCAATATCGGGCTACACTAAGGTTTCTTATTGATCCCCTTTCTATTTCTAGTAGTTCTGAATGAGCTTATCAAGAATATCTAAAGGGATACGTCTTGGTGCATATTGTTTATTGATGTCATTGTTTTAGTCTATAAAAGAAAGAGTATGTTATTATAAACCTAGAACTTTAGAGGGGTACACTAAAGTCAAAGGGTTTTAAATTTGGCAGAATTAAGACTAAACACTTAGAATGTAACTTTTTGAATGGCAAGGTTGCAGCGAATGTGGAGATCAAGATTGTTACATGATCTATAACATAGAGAGATTTTTAAAAATACTTTGGATCCATCATTTAACAGTGGCGAGATAGAAGACGATATAATTCACCGTATCAAATAAGGGTGGTTTAAATAAAAAGGCACTTATGAAGTTTTATGTGATAAAAAGATACCACTAAAGCTAAAAGGTAAATTCTATCGTCTAACAATTAGGTCAGTCATCTTCTATAGAGCAGAGTATTGGCCCATCAAACATGTGCATAGTTATAAGTTGATAGTAGCAAAGATGATGATGTTCTATTAGATGTGCAACTTTATAAGATGTAATAAAGTTAAGAATGTAGTGGTAAGAGACACATGGGGTGGCTAACATTGATAGTAAATTAAAATAGATAAGGCTTAGGTGGTTCAGTTATATTAAAAATAGATATCCCGATGCTCTAGTGAGAAGATGACAAAAGAAAAAGAGGAAGACGCAAGAATAATTAGGGAGAGCGTGATCAGGAACGATATGACCCTATTAGAGCTTATTGAAGACTTGACCCTCAATAAAAATTTTCAGTGAACTAAGATAAGATTAGAGGACCCTATATAGATAGGTCATTCTCTTTTTATAGGCCTTTAAAACCATTTCTTTTGATTCTTGTGTCTTTTATTTAGCCTAAATACTTTTATTTGTAGCAGTTGCTCCTTTAGTTATTTTATTTATTTATTTCATATTTTTCTTTTTAGTTGCTTGATTGTTTTAATTACTTATTTTTTCTTGTTTGTGTATTTATTTACTTAATTTTATCTTTATTTTATTTAAATTTGACTTTTTCATTTATGCAGTTATTTGTTTATAGATTTGGCTATTGTTTTCTTTCAACAATTTTCAAAAAAACCTATTTTCTTATAAGTCTATTGGAAACAATTTTTATACTAGCTAAAGGTAAGGCTATGTACTTCTAAACCTCCCCAGACCCTGCATATCAACAGGATTCCTACTAGGATATTATTATTGTTGTTGTTGTTGTTGTTATATAATCTAGGTTGATATTTCATTTGAAAGTACAATACTAAAAAATTATATAATCTATAATTTTGTTCATAAATTTTTCTCTTCTGGTTGTTTTGAATCTTCTCTTGGCATAATTGTAGTTGAAAAGTGTTTTTATACCATTTAAAATCTAAAAGTTTTTATATCTAAGGTTAGACAATTCTTAAAATTTTTTAAGTATGAAGGGTGTCCTCTGAAATGTAAAGAAATTGCTAATACTAAAGTTCAGGATAACATCTTATATAGGCTTACTATTTTCATCTAATATTGTTTCACCTTCTTCATTAACTATAATGACTTTACGTATAGAATATCTTTAAGATTCAATTAAGCGGTAATCCCTTCAACCTTTCAAATGTCTAAAAAATTTGACTATTAATAATTCAACAATAGTATGATCAAAGGTTCCTAGTTGTATTCTCATTTGTTGAAGCATATTCAGTATGTTGTATTCTGAAGTTCCATCTTTATTCCATTCATATATGTAAGACATATTACATTACACCTAGTTTATTGTAAAATATTAGGTTTATGATCAATATCGATATAAAAAACTATAAGTTTTGACTAATATGGTTTAATGTTGCTTGCCTAATATAGTTTATTTAATAAAGAGGAAGGAGGTTGAAAATTATTAGATTCAATATTACCATCTTGCTCAATCATATCTATATGTTGCAAGGTACTAGTTTTAATACTAACCTAACTCCTAGTTTTAATAATGTTTAAAGTTTTAGATGTTGATGATTTATTTATCCTATTTAATTTTCTTTATATAGCATTTAGAAATTCTTTAATATCTTTCTTTCTAAACTAGGTTTAAATATGAGAGTTTTTATCAAATATTTCTTGGTTATAACTATAGGGTCTTCTAAAGTGTTTTTCTATTCTAGAAAATTGTCCTCCTATAGCATTCAATGTATAATTATTTTGACGCAATATTTTTTTGGTATATATTAGTGGCTTCCTTTTCATTTTTTATTTTTGAAAGGGAAGCTACAAATATATATTGCTTATAGGAAATCTTGATTTCAGACCACATAAATTTAACACCTTTATTATTATTATTATTATGAGAAATAACTTTGGATCTCATAAAGAAATTGATTTCCTTTATAATATTAGTTTCTTCGATTATAAGTAGGTTAAAGCAATGGATTTACAAGTCACTCCTTGCCTCAACTTATTAGGACCCCAATAATCTCAAATCAGTAGACTTAATACTAAATCTTTACCTCCTCCATAAACACTTTTGACTTTGATATCTATGAGAAAAATATGAAATAAAATAAAAAATTTGGATTATCTTTGATAATTAGGAAAAAATTTTCACCTTCTCATAGTTCATTCAAATATTATAAGGAAAATAGGTCTTTAACCTATATTAAATTAATAATTTATATTATTAATTTGTATAAAATCTGCTTAAAACATAATTATATTCATAAAAAATATAAGTTGTATTCCTATCATGTTACCTTCAGATACATCGTATCTCACTAAAATGATGTTTATGAAGGTATTTGTTTTTATTTAAAAATAAAAACTAAAAAAATTAATAAAGGCTATAAAAAATAGGAGTGAGATTAAATAGTTATGACAAAGATTCATAGGAGGTTTCAAATAATTAAGAGAACCAACTTTCTATTATCTTTCAATGTTCAAGACAATTGAAGATTTTATTATAATATGTAACGATACCTTAGTTACGTATCCCAGATCGAACGTGAAAGAGGAATAAATGAAGAAATGCAAAAATTACCGAATTTTGGCTCCATAACTTCAAACAAGCTTTCTGAAGTTAAAACGAGCCCCAATTTATCGTCGTCTTCACGGGAATCCTTCACCGAGATGCTGTTGAGATCTTTCTATAGTTTTCTTAAAATGTAAGCTCTTTTAATGGTTCAGAGAATCCTTATACTAATGAATAATATGAGCAATTGCAGGAGACCTTAACCTTTATATTTAACTTCCATATTGGGCTTTCCCATCACAAGGTCGATGTGGGTCCGGTCTATACTAATTAGGTTTCATTTTCTACCTGGACTTCGACCCATTGATTTAGATCATGTATTGGGCCACTTTATTATCTTTATCCAGATCAAATTACGTAAATTAACTGATAATTTATTGAAAAGACTAAAAATGTAATTAAATGTTGTCCAACTTTACAGGAAAGGACAAAATTGTCCAACATTCTCCCCTTTGGACAATACTTAATTGCAGTTTTAACTCAAGTTTAAAAACAGTTTAAAAACTCAGTTAAGCTACACTACTGTATTAGTCGACTAAATTTAGAAACAAAACATTTGATCCAAAGATAACGAAAGTCCATCATTCTGTACTGCAAGGCTTTCGATACTGAAAAGTATCAAATGTATGTGTCATGTGCAACACAGATTCAATACAATCACGCATATCTAATACCTCACTAACATGAATAGGAAAATAAAGTGTGGAAAACTAAGATGATATCTGTATGATGTAAATTATATCATCTTCATTTGTAGGTCTTGATTTCTCTAACTTTATGCTAAACACATATGTTAAACTGCGTTAGAGAAATCATGTTTTCTCTCACCAAATGCTAATTAACATTAGAAAAAACTTTTTTCCTCTTACTAAAAGCTAAACTGCATTAGAGAAAACCTTTATATTCTCCAACTGAATGCTGAACTGCATTAGAGAAACTTTATGGGATTAAAAAATTATATCCCCTATTTCATGTGAAACTTTAAGGATATCCATATAAAACTGTATGTGTCTAAATGACATAAGCTCAAGGTCAATCTATATATATGCCCAATGACCTTTAAATGTTTAAGATTGACACAAATCTTAAGACTTTCATACGTATTATGATAATGTATGATAACACATATTACTGAGGATAATCAATGATCATCTTTGATGATGAACCATCATACCTTCATAATACATCAAAACATACAAATGTACATGGAGAAAACATAACCACCCCTTAACTAACAACGTCTAAGGACTTCAAAACACCTATACTATATATTTGTTTTCCAAACATAAGTGGGCAAAGTTCTTTAGTTAAAGAATCGACTTATAGTTTAAATGTTCCAAACCTTAATGTCACATTTTCGTATCAACTATTTTACGGTCAAAAATTTGACCTTAAAATGCTAAGACCCTGTGATATTCAATGTTGTTATTAAATAACAAAGCATCTTGATTATCACATCACAACCGAATGAGTTTAGCCACTGAATCAATCACAGATAACTCAGAAATCAAAATTTTGAGCTAAACCATATGTGAAGTAGCCCATAACATGCACTCTGCATATATGGTTGAGGAAATCAGCTCTGTCTACTTGCCACTCTTCCACGACATTGTACATCTGCTAACTTAAAAATTATAACCTTAAATGAACTTTCGATCATCTGGACATATAGCTTAATTTGAATATGTATTCCCTACGATGTTTAGTTTATTGACTTTTGTATATGTCAACATATAATCCTTGATTCCCTTTAATTATCTCAACACTCGTTTGACTGCATTTCAATAGTCTACATCTGGGTTAACTAGATATTGACCAAACAATCAAACATAAATGCAATGTCCTGCCTAGTACATAGCCGAGCATACATCAGGCTATCAACTGTACTAAAATACAGGACATTCCTCATAACATCTCTCTTTACTTTATTCTTTGGATACTGTGCCAAGGATTGTCTCTCACTAAGAGTGATAGGTACTATGATAGGTTTACAGTTAACCGTATTAAACCTGTGTAACATATACTCAAAGTATGCACTCTATGAGAAGTATGATGAGTGTTAAGATCTATCTTGGTTAATCTAAATACCTAGGACAAAAGATGCTACATCAAGGCCCTTCATGTCAAATTTCTTGACCAAAAGTTGTTTAACCTTATACAACATGGTTAAGTAGTTTGACGTTTGCAATATATGATCCACATGCAATAATAAAGATAACTTTTATCCGTTTGACCTCATGGTACAAGCATCTTTTAACTTTATTTTCCATAAAGCCAAAAGAGGTCAAACCTTATTTTGTACCATATAGACCACTTTATAAAGGTATTTATTCAAAAAAGCAATTTTGATAATCATCTGATGTAACTCTATATCATCCTGAGATACAATTGCCATAATCACTCAAAATATATCCTTCCAAGATACGAGAGAAAAAGTAACATTAAAGTCAACATTTATCCTTGAGTGAACCATCAAGCAATTGAGCGAGTTTATAAATGACTAAAATTTATCCTAAAATCCTTTATGTCTTAAAACTTCATTACAGCTGATGGTTTTGCTGTTCTGCTACAAAATTAACTAACTCCCAAACCTTACTTTACTTTTATGGATGAATCTTATTAATCATTGCAACCCACCACAATTCCGCATTGGGTTCAGAAATAGCTTCTGTAAAAGTAACTAGATTCGTAACATGTCTAATATCATAGTCCTGTTCACCTAATAGACTATGTAATCAAATGGGATAGTAGGTCATCTCACTCTGGCGGATCTTCATAACTGCATTAGATCTTGTATCCTCAAGAACCTCTGTTTGTACAGGTATGGGTTCCTGTTCCTATATAGGTACAGTACAAAGTACTAGATCCCCCAGATCTAACTTAGTGGGTACATGATAACTATAGTATCCACCCTACTATCATCCGAAAGGCTAAAGGACCCACCATCATCATAGACATTGTCTTCCAAAAATTTAGCTATTTGTTATCTCACTATTCTGGTCCTTCCTTCTCTATAGTAAGATCTGTAGCCTTTAGAGTGGTTAGGATATCTTAGTAAATAGCAATGAGCATAATGAGCATGCAATTTTTCTTTATAAGGATTGTACTATCTCAGTAGGACAGCCTCATATACGAATATGTCCAAGGCTAGATTTTCTCACTTCTAGATAATCAGGTAGATTAGTCTTGTTCTACATTGACTTCTTCAAGTCCTTTAGGGTGCGGTTATGCCTTTTGACAACACATTATTTTGCTCAATACTACCCGGTATAGTGAATTAAGTCACTATCCCAACTGATTCCATATATTTAGCAAATAGACCTTTTCAAGTCCTGAACCACCATGTTTGCCATGATATTCTCCTCAACGGTCATATCTGACACTCTGAATGGATTTTTCTAATTGGTTCTCAAACTTTAATCTTTAAGTAAGAACACATAAATGTGATGGGAATAATCATTAATAAATTTCAGAATACTTTTAGAATTACACATTGCAATTGTACAAGGTCTTCCGATATCCGCATGTATCATACTCAACAAGTCAGAAACATGAATTAACATTTCTTCCTTATTAGTCAACATATGTTTCTAGATCATTATAATCTAGAATTGAGAGAATGCCTTCCTTAATCAATCTCTCAACTTTAGCTCTAGAAATGTGGCTTAAACTTTTATGCTACACCATGTATGTCTTTTCATTCATCAAGGTCCTTCATTTTAAGACTTGTTTAGCAAGATACGAAGAAGCATATATCTAATTCGGGGTAAGACACATTCTATACAAACCATATGATAAGAAAGTTGTACCATTATGTTTTGGATTAAACACCAACTATACAACGTAAGCATTAAATACAAAACATTAACCTTTTTTGTCCAAAATTGATCCAAAGATCACATATAAAATGTGTCGTGTAAAAACCAAAATGAACCTTGTAGCATGGCTCAACTTATACATTCCCCTATAGATATTTCATCCACTTCTCCATTGCTGTCAACCATCAGTTCCTCCTCTTTATTTGGCTTTATCCTGGATATAAACCTCTGCATTGTGGAAGCACTTTGATCATATACTCTACTATATAGCCACCAAGTATTTAATACGACTACTGCAAATCAGATTCATAAATTGATAAGCTAAGGAGTTATCTGATGGTCACAGTCTTTCTTTTAGGCCTCATACTATTGGCTTCTTTATATCATGCGGACCTTTACCAGCACTGAATTGACCAACATCAGTATATGGAGAAGATATAGTCTTTCTACCTTTGATCTTAGTGGGCTTTATCTTTATCTTCCTTTTAGTTACTTCGACAGCTGTAGGAGTATCAAGCTTGAGTTTCTCCTCCTAAAAAATGCAATGGGCAATCAAAGCATTGAAGTCTCAGTCCTCATCTTGTGAATAATATGTCTTCACCAGATTATCAAACTCTGGAGGGAGTGTATCCAGAGTCTGGTGAATTATGAAGAAATCAGGAAGAGGAATGTTTAATATCTTCAGTTTACTATGAAGATGGATCATTCTTGATATGTAATCCTTTACTCCCCCTTCTCCCGTATTCCTCATAGAGAATAATTCTTTCATTAAGGCATTTGTCTCAACATTAGGTGAGACTGTGTACCTCTAGGAGACATTACCAAGAAATTACTTCGCTATGTTTGTGTCCGAAAGTCCACTTAGTAGATGGTCAAGAATGGATCTTTTAATGGTTATAAGACTTAATCTGTTAGACCGATCTCAGGCTTCATAGACTACTTTATAAGCTCTTGAGCTCATGGATGTAGGTGGAGATGGCCTATCCTGTTGTATGGCCATATCAACCTCAGCTATCTCCGTAGCATTCAACATATTCTCTGTCCACTTTTTCGTATTGAAACTAGTCAAGGTTTCAATGGTGACATTTTTGACCAAAAAGGTGACTTTAAAAAGATAATGTTTAGATCTGCACAAATGTAGGATAACAAAGATACTCATAACCATTAAACATTATCTTTTTTGAGAATCCGATCACACATATTATGAAATACCTTTGGGCTGAATATATTATATATGCAATTAGACCTTCACATAAAAGTAATCGGAATACAAACCATCAACTCTCATGACACAACTACCTTTGGGTGAATAGATCACTAGAGAAACAACTTTCCTTCATCTTATGCCTTTATGCACATCTCAAAATGTTATGTAAGGCCAACACCTTTGGGTAGAATAACCAAATATAAAAACTAGAGACATCTTTTTACATGCAAGTAGAATAATTCAAAATACTGACTTGAAAGGTCACTTTGGTGACTACATTCTCATTAGCACCAAAAAAGTCTACAAACACAAGGGATACATCTTTATGTTATCCTCACATTCCTGATGGGCATTTAGTATCTGAAAATGCAACATCAATAAATGCAAAAACTTGAATGCACAGTCTCATTGTCACACACTTGTGCTGAAGACATTCTCTGAAAACTTCATTTGAGACTTTTATAAAAGAAAAATCTTAGTAGAGCGACTATCTTACACTACTAGACACTGAACCGACCTCTTAAGACACAAGAACCTCATGTATCTCCTTTATGGTAAGTTTATTGTATGAAAATTCACTCAAAAATGGCTTCAAAATGTTTTAATTCCTTTGTCGAATAACTATCATGCAATCCCAAACAATGAACATGAGACTCGAGACATAAACACTTGAAGTATCTCCCACATGTGATATTTGAAGCATGAAAATTCACTTGAAATCTGATTCAGAATACCTTGATTCTTTTTTTTAGAGTTAAACTTTTTCTAAAAAAATGGAAAAACTCACTTTAGGAATTTTTCGGACCCGAAAACTAACCTAAAGCACCCTAGGATACCCTTAGGGGAAATTTAAAATTTTTGTGTGCTTTTTTGTTACTCGTCGGCCCACATGTCGGAGAGTGTCAGACACGCACTACTGCAGAAGTGCAAGAGACGCATCTGGAGCGTGTTGCACACACGCAGTGACGTGCAGACATGCCCACCGGCATGGGTGTGTGCGATAGACACGCATTCAGTCAGCATTTTTCCACACGCATCAGACACATCCTCCACGTCCTGCTATTGTTCACTATCGGGCGCGTGATGCGATCCTTGCCAAAAAAGGCAAAATTTGGGTCCATTTTTCAAGCTCCCGAGCTCCTCTTTATGCCGTTTCTCAAGGCTAAACACATGTATACTACTTTCATGCAATAAAAAGCAAGAAAAAACAAAGAAACAAAAGTTAACTCTCCGAAAACCTTATGGAAAGAAAAATCGAAAAAATCTTTGTTTTTAACCACTTGAACACGTCACCACTTTGATTCCACGTGTAATACGTAACAATACCTTAGTTATGTATACCAGATCGAATGTGAAAAGGAAATAAATGAAGAAATGCAAAAAAGACCTGATTTCTGTTCCATAACTTCAAATGAGCTTTTCGAAGCTGAAACGAGCCCGAATCCACTGTCGTCTTCATGGTAATCCTTCAACGGGACACTGTCGAGATCTTTCAACAGTTTTGTCAAAACGTAAGCTCTCTTAAAGGGTTAGAGAATCCTTATGCCTATAAATGATATGAGCAACTATAAAAGACCTTAAACTTTTTATATAGCTTCCATATCGGGCTTTCCCATTACAAGGCTGATATGGGTCCGATCCACACTAATCGGGATCCATTTTTCACCTGAACTTTGACCCATTGATTTAGATCATTTGTTGGGCTACTTTATTATCTTTATTTGGATAAAATTACATAACTTAACCAATCATTTATTGAAAAGACTAAAAATGTAATTAAATGTTGCCAAACTTTATAGGAAAGGACAAAATTGTCCAACATGTAATTCTTTAGAGCTGTTGGTTTCATACAATTACCTTTCTATTCTTCCCATTTTCATCACAATAACTTCCTGTTCCCCTTCTTTTAGCTGTAGAAATCCAAGGAAATCAGTTGTCCACCATTGCACTCCACTATTTCCTTCTCTTGATTTCTTTAGCAATCACATATTATCAACTATGGAGAAAAATTAGTGGAGAAAAATGCTGCAATTAGAAGGAGTTTCTGTTTCAAAGAAACAAAGAATAATTAATAGCCGTGATCAGAATTTTTCACAACGAACTAAAACACTTGTTTCACGATCAACTGTCATAACTTATGTGGAATTGTCACATCTAAGAACATCCTGCCCCAACTTAGCTCCTGCTGCTTTGAGACCATTCAGTGAAAGCAGTTGGTTAAACAAGTTTAGTGATGGCAATTTTGATGTTGGAGGCAACTTACCATTAGACAAGAAGTTTCTGAAATCTTCTTTCAGCAATTGGACCTCAAAATCTACCTTCCTATGCTTAACAACATTATCCTTTGCACTAATGTGAGCTCTTGGTTCCATATGGTTAGTAGCAAAGCTTGCCTGATTTGGAAAGTTTGGATAGAGGCTAACATAACCTCTGAGGTACATCATGTCGATGAGCAATTTTTTCCATGAAGCTTGCCAACCATTTGTCCTGGACTTTAGAATCTAAACTGAGTTTTCCTTGTCATGTTCAGTAAACCTCATGTTCATGTAAAGATAGAACTCTCTCTAGTGCTTAGGGAGGAAAACTGCACCCTAACTATAGGGTAGTTGCTGAAGATATGGTGTGTTGGGATGGATTCTCTTAAGGAACTCAGTTGCATTCCATTTAGGCCTTTCTTTTACTACTTTGACCAATTTTGATGTGTACAGGGAGATGGATGAAAGTTTGGGGAGCGAAACTTGAGGATTGTAATGGTAGGCTAAAAGAGAATATTTGATCCATAAGTAGTAGTAAGGAGAGACTTCAATGTCTTCTTCAAGCAGGAGGCCATAATCATCAACAAATGCTGAATACCAGCTTTCATTTATTACCCAATTAAGCCTCATTGGATGATTCTTCTTCTAAGTGTTTTAGGACCATGTCGCCATTGGAATGAGTTCACCTTTTTTATGGTTGCCTCATCCACTTTACTATCCATGTTGAAGCTGATAGGGACTTCATCTCCAACATAATAAGCGTTGTTTAGAGACTTGAGAAGTCTTGCCAAAGAAGGTCAATTTTGTGTGATTATCTTGACAGAAATGTGCATCTTATTCTAATCTACATGTCCAAGCAAGGTCAAGAGAATGCATATTAGTTATACAGATAAAAGAAAGAGTGGTGGTGTTAGATTTCGAGTAAATGAATTAAAGTTCTCTCTCTTTTTTCAGCATTGTTGTTTGCCTTTCATTTCATGTTGAAATGTAACCACAGTTCACAAAAAGCTACTTTCTGGATCTATTGAATCAGACCCTTGATTTTTATGCCAAAATTTCAACGATTTATATAATCAAAAACGCATTTATCTTACTTGGAAAAGCAGTTGGTCTTAAATTGGCCATCTATAGAACTTTCGATATAGAGGGCCTTGGCAAAAGAACCATTCTTGTAGAATTGGCACTAATTTCAGTCGCCATTTTCAATGCTTTCTTCACATTAGGATCAATATCAGTTATAGTGATCACCAAGTTGGGGTTATAAATCTTGATCAAACCTTTCATGCTAGAGTACACTGATTGAAACATATGAACATTCGAGTTTGACAACCCTGAAGTAGCTCAAATTGATATTTCTCTCATTAATGAATTAAATCTATCTCTCGATCAAAAGTGTGCATTTTTTATTTTACTAACGTATTTATCTAAATGAACTCTTTGAATACTACTGTATTGAGTGTGAGTGTGATTATGGGTCGACTTATTATGTAGCTGAGTTAAGTCAGTTAACTTAGATGCTTGATCCTTGTACTTCGTCTCTTTGGTTTTGCCCTTGGATGTCGAATCAAAAATTTAATTCCAAGGATTGCAATATAGGATGCAACCTCGGGTCATCTCACTTAATCAGAACCTAATGCAATGGATCTAATCTAGCCTAAATGTCATGAAATGCAACTAAATTGGTTAGGGAGGGGGGTTTAGTTCTTAGGAAACTTAACAAAATTAAACTGAGTAAAAAGGAAATGTGTAAAAAGATGTTTTTGGATTTTTGGTAATAAGAAATTGAAAGTTAAAACAATAATAAAATTTGATAAAATCCTCTTAAAAAATGAGATTTGGCTATCATGGTTGAAAACAAATCCTTTTGGGAGTAAAAATCACTAAGTTTCCAAATTATGATCCTCAAAGAACTCTTTAAGTCCAAGGTTTTAATCAATGAACTCCATTTCTTAAACCCTTGTTAAATGCATCTTAGTGAGTGCCAAGAGTGAGTTAATGCAAATGGTCAATTTGGTGATCAAGCATCATCTCATTATCAAACACAACTAGGTAGATAAAAGAGAATTATCAAAATCACAAAATGACATATATGAGACTTCATATATTCAAGCTCCAAGTTCTACATCAACAAACCCAATAACACAATTCATTGTTCAACACTTGATTAAACTATAATCAAGAAAATCCAACTACAAAGCATAAATCCTAACTCAGGAGTTCATAACAGTGTAGAAAGATATGAACAAACTACTCCCCTTTGAAGCCCATTGAACTCAAGTCATTGCTACATCTTCAAGAGGAACCGATGCTTATCCAAGCATTGCTTCGGGAGAACTCACAGCTAGAACCCTACCAAAAGCATCCATAGCAACAGCAGCAGCAGCTAGTGGTGAATGCTGCGGTAGATAAAATGAAAGAAAATGGTGGATGACAGTGGTGGATGACGGTGAAGTGGAGTGAGGAGTCGAGAAATGATGAGAGAACTTCTTTTTTCTTGTCTGATGGTATATGGTGTGTTGTATGTTGCTGGCTAACCTAATTTAGTAGGTTTTAAAACAAATGAAGCCGAGTCGGGTCATACATCGTGTGATTTTTCCCAAAAATAGTCCGAGTTTTCAAAGGTTCATCGCAACAACAAATGACTTTCGCCGGGATGAACTTTTCCCAAAAGGATTTATTCTTTGCTGGCTCCTTCGCCTTGGTGAACTTCTCCTGAAAGTTTAGCCTAGATTTATCATTTTTTGCCGCAGTGACAGATCCACTTCGCCGTGGAGACCTTCCTGTAGCGTTGACTTCACTTCGGTCTTCTCTCATTCCATTTCTTCTTTTTGAACTCCTTTTCCTTGAGTCTCC
>JANZXR010031002.1:0-14465 GCA_027575705.1 Erythroxylum echinodendron | reverse complement strand
CATTTATGAATGCTTGCATATGTCACTATTCACTTATACACTCCTATTCATAGCAATTGGTGAGGGGATGTTACACACACCAAGTTCACTCTCAAGCTTAGACTTGTTGCGTTAAGACATTACTCAAGAATTGACATTAGAAATATAAGAAAAATTATTTTTATAGGTTCACTAGATTCCATAATTGAAGAATTTCCCTATTTATAAGTCTACTTTCTAATTACAGTTGTCCTCTAGCACATTTTATTGATCGTGAGACCTTAATTTAGTTGTAATTTTGCACATTGACAATTGATAGATGAATATTTGACTATATTTTTACACTTATATTTTATGTATTTTTCTTGATATTCTATACTTTTGTTGTATATTTGGTATTTAATTTGCTCTAAGTGTGTATACAAATTATAATTGCCTTCATAGAATTAAAGGAGAAGAATTTGGAAAAAACATTACATAAAAAGAAGATTCAACGTATAGAAGGGATGCAGAACCATGCATCTGCCTGTGCACTTCTCCCAGGTTGTACAATTTCGTGATTTTCAGAGAATTTGTTGATGCAAGGCTGTGAACAAGACTGTGCATCAACCAAAAATCTAAAATTTTATATAAAAGGACGAGAACGAAGAATTGAGGAGGGAGCAGACATTAGAAGATGATTTTTAGACATAGAGTTCATTCTCCAGGGGCAATTTGGGTCCAAAGAAGGGAAAAAAATTTATCGAAAGATCCATCGAAATACAAGATCAAGCCTCTACATCACGAGAATATTCAATAGAAGACAATCAGGGAGATTTATAATTATGAACTCATTGTTTTCAATTATTTTTTCTTTTGGTTTATGTTTGATTTCATGTTTGATAATATGTAACTAATTGTCCAGTTAGTATTTAGGTTAGATGATCCTTCTGTTAATACTTTGATATGATTTGATTCTTTTATTAATGTAATTGGTTTGATTGATTATTGTGATCCAATTACTGCTTTATTTATGTTCTAGTAATCTGGAATGTCAGACCATAATTTGATTCTATACATAACCATTGAGAAATATTAGGTTGAATAGATCCATGGTAACTGGAAGGAATTAAATGCAACCCTAGAGATAGGACGACATAAATCTTCCAAACTAGGGTCAAACCTAATATAAGGATTCATAAAACGATAAAGCAATTTTATAAAATTTAACCTGAGTAATTCAGTTAGAAACTTTAGAATTAGTTGTTAGTAGACTCAAGGTCAGCTATTAGCATACCATAAGAGTCTCCACGGTTCAATAAATCAATAAAACAATTTCATAATAAAAAATCATTCTGTTAAGCATTTAAAGGGATTCAAAACCTAGTTACTAATTCTAGAAATCAATAATTTCCTAAGTATTTCCTTAATTCTCTGCTCAATTTTGTTACCTATTTTATTTTATTTGCCTTAGTTTTAGTTATCTTTAGGCTAGATAATAGGGGAAGGGTAATTATTAGTATTCATCATCTTTGTGAGATCAATCCGTACATGTTGATAATAGCTACAACTATGCCATGCATTCGCAGTTATTACAATATTGACTTATTTATGAAATAGATCAATTAAGTTTTTAGCACCGTTGCCATGGACAATGATATTAGGAAAGCCTAAATGCTATTACTCTCGTCATTTTTATTTTATTTTATTTTATCTTATTTAATTGTGTCTTATTAATTTAATTATATTTTAAATTTCTCTACTTGATCTTGAGTTTGTGGTTTATTGTAGGAGTTACAATTCATTGCCATTGCCACAGCGCCTAATATAAGGATGGAGTAAACAAGATTTTTATGGAAGCCAAAATATGTCCTCACGATCTATATAACCACCATATAGGGAAAAGAGGTCTCATATGTTTTCGAAGACCCAACAGTTATTCAAGCCATGTCACGACATTAGAGAGAGTTATTAGTACAATCATAAATTTCAACCAGCTATTTATACATGGGAGTGATCGAGCATGTGCAATCAACCTCAAGGTGTGCTATATGGGAATAACTGAAATTCAGAATGGAGCAACTCTTATACTTATGGATGTAGCCATTACGCTCCAGCTGAGTACATACAACACCAATTACATCCATTTTATGAGCCAACTCTAGAAGACATGATGAATGATTTCATTTAAGAATCAATCATGAAGCATAAAGAAAAAGAGGCTCATATATAAAATTTGGTGAATCGAATGGACAAACTGGTGGACATATTATTTGATGAGATCTAAGGGAATGCACCTAGTCCTCTTGAAATAGATCCTAAAGAATATGGAATGGCAATCACGCTTAAGAGCGGAAACAAACTTCTAGAAGAAGAGGAAGTAAGTTTTATATATAAATTAATGGAAATCCTTACTGAAATGAAAGCTTACCAATGCAAATTTGAGAGTAAAGAAAAGAAAAAGGTTGGTTTCATAAATGGAGTGACATTCCAATAAGAGCTTCCTGAAGTAAAAGACGAAGAAAAGGGAAGCATTACAAATAGCATAATGGAATACCTTGTCGAACTTAAGGCTAGCTGACGTGAATTCAAAGAAAAAGTTTCTTCACTTGAATATCTTAGGCATAATGCGTAATACTATTTGAGACTATTAACGCAATAGAGTGAAGACAAGGCAAAGTTTGGCTTCATAAGTAGAGTAATATTCCAAAAAAAGCTTCGGAAGAAGAAGTCTCCATCCAATAAGGAAAAGTAGAGAAGTGGCAGAAGGTACTTTAAGAAGATGAGCCAAAAACCTCTGTCTATGAAGAAGAAGAAGATGAGAGGACAAAGGAGGTTGAGGAAGAACTGGTAAAGGAACCAAGGAAATTACTGATGAGGCATTGGTAGTAACCTTAAATATGGAGGGTTCCCATTTCCTTGAAGACAAACTATCTGAGTTAGCAGATGATTCATGGAGTTTCACTATCCCTCATTTTAGTGACAATTTGTCATTGAAAAAGATATTATTGCTTAAAATTGGAATGATTAATTTTATAAATTATTTCCTAATGATTATCTTGCAATGGGTAGCTTACTTACAAATTAAAAAATTGCTTTGTAGAGAAAAGGGTGGAAGCAAACCATTGATCATAGAAATTGGATGACATAAGCATGTAGGTTTCGTCGAGCTACTGACTTTAAAGAAGCATTATATGGGAGGCAAAAGCATTAGTTATTTTTAATTTTATTTTAATTTCTATAATTTCTTTTTTTTGTTTTCATATTAGTATAAGATTTTATTTTCTTTTAAGTTATTTCTTTTTTTTCTTTTTATGCTTTTCTTTTATATTTTGCAAGGATATTAGTCTCATATTAGATGAATATAAATCAAGAAATTGTCATATTCAAGAAAGTACCAACTTAACATTCTCACTCATTATACATGTTGATATTTTGTACATTGAGGACAAAAGTTATCTAATTAATTTACACAACAAGAGTTGGTGAATTAATATATCACATGATTAACAAATCAATTATCATTAAAAGAGAGATATTGTGTGAGAATTTGGTTATTCGATAGATATCTTCATAACTAATTGAAAACGTTAGGAAAGAGTTGTGAATTGAGAGATTACAATTCTGGAATTTTCATATTCAATTAGGTTTAATTAGTTAGGTCTTGAGAGAAAGTCAAAATCTAGAATCAACACATAATTGAATTAATAATCATTAGGGAAGCAAAATAATGAAAGAATAAATCCAATGCATTCATCTTTGATCATCCTTAATTAATTAAGGCATCTAAATTGTTATTTGATTAATTGCTTAATTTTATTTGATTGCTTTAATTTCTGTTATTTACCTTCATTCAATTCATATTTCACTACCTGAGATAAAATTAGGTTCACTTGGTTTTAACTATTTATTTATGGGATCAACACCTTCAATACTACAAGTTTACGATCCATATACTTATAGATATTGGGAGTTTTATTATAGGTAAAACTTGCTCAACAAGATGCTATGTTTTCATTCTAAAAACCTATCCTATGAGTGCTTGATCTCTCAATTGTTATTTTATCATAAACCTTTAATATGAATTAACTTTTTGGATATTTCTAGATAACATGAAAGAAGATTAGAGGTTATTTTGAGGATGACTGGTGTATTTGAGGATAAGCATGAGTGGTATGGGGGAATTTGATAAGATGTTATTTTGTTATGTTAATTGGAATCATCTATTTTGTTTTAAATATATTTTGGTGCTTAAATAGGAAATTTAATGTTGTTTTATTTTAGGAGATGAAAAGTGGAGATTGCATCAAATTGTAACACTATTATACAAAATCATGAATTTTGGAAAAAAAATGGATAGATTACTGCAATGAATAAGACAAGATCACGCCTAATGCCTAATCCATTTCCAAAGTTGGAGTTCAATTACGAAACTTCTTTCCATCCATATTATGTAGGGACTTTGACTTATTTTAGATAAATATCTTTGCAAGATAGAACTAGACTATGTTTAGAGTATGAAACAGAGAGGAAAACATGTCTTCTTCAACGCTCTCTTTTTCATGCCTTCTTTGTTTTTTCTTACTCTTTCATTTTTATTTTATTGGTGTTGGAATAGAAGTTATGTGTGGCAAAACTCAAATATTTTTTTTCAATGGGGTTTCAAACTCTAGTTGTAACCTTGTGAGATTTTTTATAAACTTATGTTCACGTTTTAATCTAAGTCTTTCTTGTTTATGTTCTTATATTTCATGAATAACTAATGTTGATTAATTTGAAAATTTAATTTGATGTTGATTATTCTATAACTATTATGAATTCAGTGATCTACAATTTTTAAGAAGGATTAGTATAAGTAGTAAATAGGTTATTTATGAAATTGCATATTTAACTTATAAGAAACAAGAAAACTAAGTTAAATACTTGTAGCTATCTCAACTATTTAATGTAAGGTATAGTCTTTTTCACTAAGATTACTACTATCATTTAATTGATATGAAATCCTACCATAACCAATCAATTAATGGTAAGTTTTGGATTGAATGTTGGCTATCCTAATATGTTTAGGAATAACAACTTGAATTGTGAAATTATTCTTTCTAAACCAATGATCAATATTACAAGTAGATGAGGTCTTTCTATTGAATTAGAGTTAAGCACTCTTGAATTTCTCACTTTTATATTCAATTGATTTATTTTGATTTCTTGTTAATTTTGGTAAATTAGTTAATTAATTATAAACCCCACTTTATTTTGTAAATTTAAATTAAGAAATTAATGTTTAGTTCTCTTAGTACTTCACCTAGGTTTAAGACTACTATAAAAACTTAGGGAATCGAAATTAATTTTAAAGGCTTTGGCAACCTAATTAGGTATGATCTAATGTAAGTTAATTGCAAAATTTTGTAAAGCTGAGTGGCAAAGAAGTCATTTAGGTTAAGTTCAACCAAAAACTATTTAACTTTTTCTATAAGAACCAACTACTAAATTATCTATTCTACCATATGTAAGATTTGTTAATATAACTCGTATTTGCTAGCTCTAAGTCTCTGGTGAGATTGTATAAATAACCTTTCCTATGATTCCACTTCTATCTAGATCCCAATTTCTGAAAAGGACAGAAAACAGTTAAAATCTCTAGCTAGTATCCAGATATTGTTAGAATTTGTTGTCAATACTACTGGGTTAGCCATAGTCATTTTCTCTTAACATTAATATTAGCTGCATAGATGAGTATTATGGATGAAGGAGTTTGTGATTTAGTAAACATGACCTTAAAATGAATAAATTGATGTGAGAAGATCTAACCTTCTAGTTGGAATACTAAAGGGTCAAAAGATATCAGAATTCTCCTATTGTAGTACACTTTATGATTACTAAGAGTAATCTGGTCCTTCTCTAAAAACTAAAGATTTTTTTAATTAGTCATTTTATTTTTTTCCTTTAAATCAATAAAATTAGTTCGTTTTTGGATGAGGAAATCCTTAAGAACCTGCTATTTTTTAGGTCTATTTTACCTTTACATGCAAATAACAAAATCACTAAAAAGAAAAGTTACCTGATCGTAGGTTTTCGGTATTAATAAGTTTTAATATTTTAACCTTGATATTCCACAAGCGCACGGATCATTCGCGTAGTGCCTAAGATGTCCATACTACGAGGAGGGTTAATCTAATCCTAAAATCTAAGCCGAAAACAATTCTTAATAATTTAAAATGAATAAAACTAAATTAAGAATTTATTTCAATCACACAATCAATTCCAAGAATCAAATTTGAAAATATAAAAAAAATAGCAAATGCGATACCTAATCAAGAATCAACCTAAGAATTACCGGTTAAAAGAAAGGGGAATTTTATCTTACTTTAATGAAAACCTAACTGATTATGAATTACTGGATTACCGGTTCTAGAAGGTTCTAGGGTTAATTACTCTCCCTTGATTATAACCATTAACCCTAATTTACAAACCCTAATCAGATTATGAAAATTGCAATCTATTGATTAACAATCTATCCAAAACCTAAATTAGATATGTAAGTTATCTAAAAACTATCAAAAACTTATGCAAGATCTCTCTTTGCACAAATTAACCAATTTGATTTAATTCTCATTATATTAAATTATGTAACTCTTGTTAGCCCAATTTAATGATTTTTCACTTGATTCACCCTCTCAGTTTATCACCGAATTATACAAGTACATAAATTAAATCACAAAAAATTCAATAAAAACACAACAATTAAATTTCATTAATATCAAAGATAAAATAACCTGGAGGTGGGTTTAGACAATCCTCAACATTCAAACAATCCTATCATTAACGGCTATCCCAAATTCTATACAATCATAAAATTGAAACTAAATCAAAAATAGAATTGGAATGGATGAAGAAGGCAGTAACGACAAGAAACCTCCTTTTTCGGGAAATACTTTCCATAGGCTTCTTCTCCATATCTCTCTTCCTTCTTCTCTTTCTCAATCTCTCGATGAACTCTCTAGAGTTTTAAAATTATGGCTGATGTAAAAGCTCCTTAATCTCCTTTGTCTTGTTCTTTAAATACCTTGTGTGTTCTGAGCAGTCCTATAGTTTTTTAGGGGTCAAAAAGGTCTAAAAAATCTCTCGAAACTTGATGTTTTCACTTATTTATGTGTTTGCTCGATGCAAGCCACAATCGTGGACCTGCATGCCATAATCATTGGCCATATCCAACCTTTCTGTCATGATTGTGGGCTGTGTCATAGTCTTATATCACGATCTTGGCTGATATGCCACGATCGTGGGCTGGCTCCAATGTTTCTGCCATGATCATAGGCTATTATTTCAGCTCGAGAGTCTCCAAACTTCTCTGTTCTTCGATGTTGACCCTGAAACACTAAAAATCACATCAAGTATCTCAAAAACATAATATTTAAGCTCAAAAACTTGACTAACCCATAAAAAACACTTAAACACACAAACTAACACAGTTATAACCTAAACATATACTAAACACTCAAATTAGCACTTAATATATAACAAACTAAGCCTTAAAATATGATGCAATTCATATCTATTAACATCCCCATACTTAAACGTTTGCTTGTAATGAGACAATGGCTTCAACTTCATGAAATAAATTTAATCTTAAACACAATTATTCAAGTTATATCAAATCATTAACATGCAAAATTTGCGTCTAAAGGTTTTAAACTAAATATACAAATTAATTGAGATCTAAGTGTTAATTTATTTACCCTTTTCAATTGTACACACACATTAATAATTCTTTGGTCATTCAAACTCTGTAACTGCTTCTAAGTATGTTTTCATCAAAAGTAAAGCTATTACAAGTTTGGTAGGTTTTTTTATACAGCATGGATTTAGTCTTTTTACACAGAGGCAAACATTGGTAATGAATGTCGATCCGTTTACTTGACTAGGTCATGTTTTATTAGATTGCTTGGTTGAAACATCATTATAGCTTTTTGACATAGAGGCACACATTTGTGTTGCATATGATAGGTATGCATTAGGATATGTTTTTATAAGTAATTGTCTTGTGTTTTCTAGCATAATTGTTGTTTATTGTTCTAGTTTAGGATTCATTTTGTATGTTTTCACTAAGTTTGATTTCCATTGTTTTTCTTGTGTGTTTGATGCTAATTGAGGATAAGAATTGACTATTTTTGTATAGAAAAGAAGAGGAAGCAACTTGGAGGTTGAACAAAAGATCAAAGAGGAGAAGACAAGAAGAGTGAATTTGTGCCAAAATGGTTTATTTGATTGTTAATGATGTTATGGAGACCATGTTAGGCTGATTTCATTTTAGAGATTGCTTTCGAATTATTTTGTCAAAACTCCTATTTTATTGAATTGAATATAGTTATCTTTGTTTATTATTGTTCTTAATTATCATCTTGCAACAAATCGAGAGAGTGAGTGAGAGGAAATTCATGTAGGATTGTACAACGAGAGTTGGCGACCTATAAACAAGAGATCATCATGCAATTGAATAGTTAGAAGAGAGATCTCGATTAGTCAACTGATCGCTTATAGGATAGTTTAATAACTCGTTGAATCGGTAGAGTCATTGGGTAGGTTGAGAGGTCATTCAGTCGATTCCTGTTAATTCTATTAGGGACACATAGATACACCTTAAGAGAGGGTAATTAGTACATTAAAAAATCTAGGGTGAGACACAATTCAATCAATAAAATAGGAGGGAGATAAAATAAAAAAAAAGTAATCTCTAGCATTTAGATTCTTGAATTTAGATTTTCTGCAATTATGGTATTGTTCATTATGTACATTAGTCTTTTAATTTTAATTTAATTTTCCATATTATTTGAATTTACCAATTTCGTTTCTTAAACAAAGTTGTGTTTAAATCAAGCAGTGTCTAGGCAGCAATCCCTGTGGGATCGATATCCACTTTTTTTACTACAAGTCATGACCCATGCATTTGCAGTTTTTGAGCATAAAATAAGTAGATAGGTTTTACCTTCAACAAGTTTTTGGCACCATTACCGGGAATTAATTGTTGAGCATCGTGTTTGATTTAGATTACTTTGATTTAAGAGTTTTTAATACTTTTCCTTGTGTATTTGCAAGTGAATGAACACAAGGAGTATATGAAGGAAGAAAGAAGCTATAGAGGAAGAATTTCCCGACATTGAGAAGCACGAAAGAGAAATAAGAAGGGCAAAGCGTCTAAATTTCTCAAATCAAGATATACTGAAGAAGGAGAGCAAGGAGGACCGAAAAGGACACTCATAGATTTCATGAGGCTAGGGTTTAGTCCTTAAGGAGTGGCGAGGTCGATAGTTCAAGCGAATAATTTTGAGATAAAGCCAGCGCTGCTCAACATTCTCCAAAATAGTGTGCAGTTCTACAGACTATCCAATGAGAATCCGAATGCCCACATCGTAAATTTTTTTTGAGATCTATGATAGTTTCAGATTTAACGGAATGTGTGATAATTTGACGAAGCCACGACTATTTTCATTCACGTTGAAGGATAGAGCTAAAGCATGGTACAATTATTTGAATCCAGGCTAGATCACGACTCTCGCCCAAGCATTCCTCACAAAATATTTTCTATTAACAAAGATGATGAGGATTATTAAGGAGATAACAAATTTCCAACAGAGCGATGAAGAATCTCTCAATGAAGCTTAGGAGAGATTTAAAAAGTTTCAAAGAAGTTGTCCCCGTCATAACATCTCAAAGGAATTTCTTCTTCGAACATTTTATAATAGAGTGAATCCGAGCATAAGGGGCACAACTGATGCAGCAGTCGGAGGTTTACTGATGAGGAAGGTGGTGGAAGAAACTCATGATTTATTGCAGGAGTTGGCAAGCAATAGTTGCATGTGGTCGAGCGAGAGAAGTAAAAAAGGATAGAAGGAATAAAAAGGTATGCCTATTGACTCAGTTATTGCCTTGCAGGCTCAAATCACGACTTTGACGAACCAGCTAAACAATATGTAAGGCATGTCCACCTCAGCAATTAAGGCAACGCAAGCACAATGTGAGCTATGTAGGGAGATCAACTATAGCTTAGTGGAATGTTTCCTATTGGGAGCTAGTGGGACCAAACAGGTAAGCTATTTAGGCCAACCGTAACGAGGTAATAACCCATATTCGAATACATATGATCTGGGTTGGAAAAACCACTAGAACGTTTCTTAGAGTAATAATAACTCAGGTAGCTAACAAAGATCACAAGGACCACCAAGATTCTAGCAAGATTGAATCGGAGCATTGGAAAGTAAAATGGAGAAGAGAATCATAAAAGGATGCATGCAAGCCAGGAGGAAAATCAGAAGAGGATGGAATCAAAATTTGATAAGATTTTGAAGAATCATGCATCATCTATCCACAATCTGGAAGTTTAGTAGGCCAACTAGCTAACACTTTTTCTTTGCAAAATGCAGGTAGTGTACTACGTAACACTGAGGTGAATCTAAAGGAAAAAATCATGGCCACCACTCAGATAGAGAAAGAAGAAAGCAAACATAGGGAGAAAGATGGAAACAAGAAAGAAGAACAAACAGTGTTGGAAGTCCTTCTAGGTGGACCAGCAAGCGAGTCGATTAAGGAACTTCAGCTTAGACTTCCACATTAAATTTTTCCTAAGTGGAAGCCATATTCAAGTGAAGTAGCTTAGAATTCTAACGAAAGGGAGTTAAGCAAGATGAAAGATATAACAAATCAACTATAGAGAAAGCTTATGTTAAAGGGGTTGTTGAAAGAAGAGGCTATCAATCACATATCAGGAGAAAGTCTGCTTGTAGCATAGAAGAAAGAAGACCCAAGAGACTTTTTCATTTCGTGTAGTATAAATAGAGCTAAGATATATCGAGCATTTATGGATTTGGAAGCAGGTATCATTGTGATGTCGTACTCGTTCAGTCAGAAGATAGGTCTAAAAGAGCCAGAGCTGACAAAGACATTAGTGAAAACAGATAACAGCACAGGGCATTTACCAAAGGGGATCATCAAGAATGTGCAACTACACATTGATAAATTTGTAGTTCCCGCAGATTTTTACATATTGGATATTAGTGAAGATGGGGAATCCCGATAGTTCTTGGGAGACCATTTCTGGCTACTGCTTGTGTGATTATTAATGTTGATGGGGGCCAGTTAATACTAAAAGTAAGGAAGGAGCAGTTAACATTCAAGGTTTCGAAGAAGAATTATCTTTCTACTCTACCCCCGATGGACATCAAGGAACCTAAACTCTAAGGAGGATGGGAAAATATTGAGGACCTTGGAAATGCATTCAGAAAGAAACAAACGTATAGGAGAAGGAGAAGAAAGGAAAACAATGATGAAGGTGGAGCCTAGAATAAGGTAGCCCCTGTACAAAGTCTGAGATCAATTTATGCACTGCTATCATTCCGGTTATTTGAACCGCCATGAGTAAGAAGGAGAGTTGAGCTATTGACGGTAACAGAAGCGCTATATAGGAGGCAACCCATAGGAGTCAACTAGCCTTTGTTTGTTTTTGTTCAATTAATGGCTCATTTGAATTCTTTAGTTATTATCATGTTTGAATTGGATTTGATTGATGTTTGTGTTGATTGTTTTTGGATTTCAATTGTTTTCTTTTCAAATTTCTTATTGATGATATTATCTTGATGTGTTTATAAGTTTTGGGATCATGGAGAATGCATATAAGCTTGGAAGAAGGTTTGAAATTGTGATAATCACCAATTCCTATGTTTGTGGTGATTCCCACGGATGTGGGAAACCTCTCCAAAAACTTGAGTTTCTGGAGAGGAATCCTATGCTTGTGGGAATCTGGGGATTCCCACGAGTGTGGGAATCCCATCCAGGATTCAAAATTTCGCTCCCTCTCTCTCTAGAACATGATTTTCTCTCCTCTCACTCTCTAAAACTCTTCATTTTTCATACAGATTCTTTCTTCATCCCTTTCCATTAATATTACATTACTTCATTCTTTTCATACATCAATCATTCAAAAACACGGATTTAGGTGTGATTTTATTTTCTCTCTCTAAAATACGAATTTCACTCTCTCTCTTTCGTTTTTGCATATTTTCTTCTAACAATGGCTCCACTAAGGGCGATAAGGGTTAGGAAATCAGTTGATGAGCTCCGCCTTCAAGTTTTCAGCAAAGGAAAACTCAATTTAGTGGTAACCTATCGGCCCCTATTTTCGATTTACTCGGAAGAAGAAGGTACGCACTTTCATATCTCTAGGAATAGAGCATTAGTTACTTCTACGTATTTAGATTTTGAAATGTTAGAAGATATAAGATTAAGGTGCCTACTTGAACAATTAGCTACAAACATATGGTGGAATAGATTTGTTCGATGAGACATACCCATTTCAGCCACCATATCTTTAGAGTTTTTCACAATAGTTAGGTATAATTCTAAAATGGATTTGTTTTAGTTTAGGTCAGGTGGAAATGTTTTTAAACTTGATTACTCTGTCATACGTGAACTGTTTAACTTATTAAATACAAAAAATCTTAGATGGTCATGCGGATTTTGACATAGATGCTTATTAGAACACTCTTACAGGTGAATAACATTTTGATTCACGTAATGCACCGAACTCTCTAATACAAAGTGCTGAGCATTTGCTGTTACATAAATTCATGTTCCTGAATGTGTTTAATAAAACAGAAATCAATAAATGCTCAGCTAAAAAACTTTTCTTTTTATGTTGCATAGATAGAAAGCTTAAAATCAATACATCTTATAGAATTTTTCGATCACTAGTGAGTGTGATTAATGAAAAGGGTATGTCTTTTGGGATGGATCATATTGCTTCTGCTTTGGGTGTATTTTATAATGTGAATATGGAGAATTTGCAAATTACTACCCACGACATGTTTGACGTAGTCTATTTGAGATGCTCTGAGATTGTGGAGGTCCAATCTATGGAACTTCTTAATCCTTAAATGCGCACAACAGTGAGGAGCAGGAGGGGTGGCAGTGCAATTGTACACTAACCCTCCACATCCAACACAGCTTCTGAACCAAAGAAGGAAGCAATAGCGGAGGAACTGAGGGAACTAGTGGCAGTTGACCAATATTAACCGATTCTTAACCGAATAGCTGCCAATCAACAACGGATGGCATCCCAACTTGATGAACTCAGCACTCAAATGCAGTAGGTTCACAGGGAGCAATGTAGCTTAAAGAGAAGGTTCCTTAACTTCTATCAAAGGAACAACTTTCAAGCTCCTACACCATCACTGTCACCACCATCATTAGAATAAGCTTTTTTTATCCCTTAAACTTTTAAATTTTGTTGCTTCTTGTGTGTGAGTGCATTTCTTTTCATGTGCATTTGGTTTCATATTATTTTTTTGTGTGCTATGTCTTTTGTTTAGTTCTAATTTATTTAATTTTGGTTTGACTTCATTATCTTCTGTTTAGTTTAATGTCATTCATTTGTTTCAATTTTTTTTGTTTTTGTTGTTTTCATTTTTATTTGGTTTGATGTAATTTTCACTCACTTGGGGTTGACTTATCACATGAAGACAATATGATCTTTAAGTGTGGGGAGGTGAAATCAACTTTCTTAATTTCATTTTTTTCCATTGTGTTGAATAGGATGCATGTTTAGGTATATTGTAGGTGGTTTGTGTTAGCAATGGAACCATATTTAAGTAGCTCTGATAAATATTGCCATAAGATTATGTTGATGATATTACTTTTGGTGCAACGTCTAAAAAGCTATGTTCTAGTTTTGAGAAATTAATGAAAAGCAAATTTGAAATGAGCATGATGGGTGAATTAAAAATTCTTTCTTGGATTATAAGTTATGCAATCCGAAGAAAAAAATTTTATTCATCAACAGAAGTATATAAAAGAATTTTTGATTAAATATGGTATGGATAAAGTGAAACCTATGTCAACTCCTATGTACCCTTCACACCTTTTATCTAAGGATGAAGTACGTAAGAAGGTTGATCAGACCCTTTTTAGAGAAATTATTGGTTCTTTACTTTACCTTACAGCAAGTAGACCTGATATTCTGTTTAGTGTGTGTTTGTATGTTAAATTTCAAGCAGATCCTAGAGAATCTCATTATATTACTGTTAAAAGGATTTTGAGATATCTATTAAGTTCTATTGATCTTTGCTTAATTTATAAGAAAGGGGAAGATTTCAGGTTAATTAGCTATTGTGATGCTGATTATGCTAGAGATAAGATTGATAGGAAGAGTACAAGTAGAGGCTATCACTTTCTTCGCCATAATCTAGTTTCATGGTCTAGTAAGAGGCAAAGCTCAATTACACTATCTACTGCAGAAGCAGAATATATGTCTGCTGCAAGTTGTTATTCACAGACGTTATGGATTAAGTATCAGTTAGAACATTATTCAGTAAAAGAAGAACAAATCCCAATTTTCTATGACAACACAAGTGCTATCAACTATCAAAGAATCCAATACAACAGTCAAGGGTGAAGCATATCGAAGTTAGACATCATTTTCTACGAGACTATGTACAGAGGGGAATCGTTAGTCTTCAGTT
>JANZXR010030941.1:0-14467 GCA_027575705.1 Erythroxylum echinodendron | reverse complement strand
GCATGAGATGTGGAAATTTACCACATCTGGACCCGTTTCTCAGGTCCGACCCGTTCTCTGGAAACGGGATGTTACATATAAGCTTAGTGCGGTGTTTATGTCCTCCACTTCCTGACTCAGTGCCACCATCAGATGACTTAGAAACAGCAGAATTAGGGTCAGTGTGGTCAATAGAAAAAGAAAGTAAATTAGAAGTGAGAATGGGATTAGAAGGGGTTAGAGCAGTATTAGGATCACTGCTATCCTCTTCTAATATTCCAGCACCACTTGAAGGAGAAACTACGTTCGTAGCTTGTACATTAGCTCCTTTATCATCAATTCCTGCAAAATCAAGAAACACACCTTTCTCAAGGCTATCAAGTGCAGAATCGACAGTAATATCCGAATCAAAACAAGATGATGCATCAAATTCATGAGGAATGGAAAGCTAGCTATATATCTCTAAATAATAGGCACGTGATGCGTCACCCTCACATGCACATTAATCAAAAGAATGGGATGAGGATAAACAAGTAAATGCATCATCATGATTCACAAACATGTCATACCAATCAGCTCGTGCACATCAGTCTCATGCAAGTCATCTACATCATTATCATGACATTCAATCAAATTAATACCCAAGTAAGAACAATCTTCATATCTATGGCTCATAGTTTCTGAAAGATTAAATTGTACGTCTTGATCCCCAATTCCCATAGCGATAAGACCCTTCTTTATGTTAATTATGGTCTCAGCAGTTAGAAGGAATGGCTTACCTAGAATCAAGGTACTCTCAACAGGGAGCTTATTAGTCATATCTAGGACATAAAAGTCAGCTGGGAAAACAAGACCTTTGACTTGCACAAAAATATCCGCAAGAATGCCATTAGGGTATCTCACCGTCCTATCAGCTAGACCAAGCACTACATGAGTGTCTTTCAAAGCTTTAATACCCAAGGTCTGATAAACAGAGGTCAACATGACATTAATTACTGTACCTAAGTCAAGTAGGGCATAAGAAATGGTAGTTCGACCTATGGTATAGGGAATAGTGTAAGAACCTGGGTCTTTGCATTTAATGGAAAACTGTGGCTTAAATAAGGCACTAACACTCAAACCCAGTTGGATTCTCTTACTATGCCTATACTTTCTTTTATTTGTACATAGGTCTTTCAAGAATTTAGCACACTTAGGCATCTTTTTGATTAACTCAAGCAATGACAAATTCACCTCAAGTTTGCTAAACATTTTAAACAATTCATCATCGTATTTCTTGTCAATAATCTTTTCACTAACCAAGTAAGAATTTGGAAAAGGCAAGTCACGATGTTTACCTCATCACCTTTGGAGTCAAAAGGTGATCCTTTCTCCATTGGTCTCTTCATGATAGTTGTTGTTGCCTCTTCATCATTTTGCACCATTGGTTGTTTTTAAGATTTCTCCAAGAGCTCCTTTTCTTGTAGGCTTTTAGAATGAATAGAAGTTTCTTTCTCATCTTGGGGAATTTATTAAGTAGCATTAGCAGGAGGATATTCAACTTCTATATCCTCATTAACCGGTTCTTCATCATCTTCATTCTCTTTGAATTGCACTTTCTTAGCAACAATTTCCTTACCACTTCTCAATGTAATTGCATTCAAAGATTTAGGATTGATCACTGTGTTGGAGGGTATAGAACCACTACTCCTTGCTTGTTGTTCACACAAATTGTTGGAGATTTGAGTAACAAAAGTGTTCAAGTTCTTATGCTTAGTCTCTATTTGCTCCAACTTAGAGAACATATTTTGTAGACATGAGTCCACCTTATTTCCTATAGCATTCAACTTAGAATCTGTTTGTGTTTTCTCCTAATCCAATCTTGAATTAATCCCAGCAATGCCCTTCATGATCATAGCAACTTCATCACCTTTAGAAAAAGAAGATGATGTCTTATGATTAGACACCATTTGATTGGAAGAATTTCCTTAAGCATTGCCTTGATCCCTACCTCATCTAAAGTTAGGGTGATCTCTCCAACCCGGATTAAAGGTGTTAGAGTAGGAATCCCTCTTTTGATATTGGCCACTCCTACTTTGGTAGAAGGCAGAAACTTCTTCATATCAAGTACAATTATTGGAAGCATACATCACGGACCTACAGTGCTCACAACTGGCTAGTATAGCTTGAGAATGACCCATTGAATTAACTTGCTTGGCTTTCACATTATTCTCCAGAATATTAAGTCTTTTCTCCACTTTGTTTCACAAAGCAGCAATTTCAATAAGAATATCTTGAGGAGAAGCCAAAAAGGTATTGTACAACCTTCTTGTGTCTCCAGATTAAGGGTGATTGGCAACTATCTTTTGAAGTAAGTCCCATGCAGTATTAGGACTCAATTCTCTAAGCAAACCATTTGCAGTGGCATGAATTGAGGGCTTATGATGGGGAAGGAGCCCTTCATAGAAAGAGTTGACCAAATCATTATTTGAAATATTGTGGTGAGGACACTGGGCTAGAAGCCTGATGAATCTTATTCAATATTCATGTATGGATTCATTATCTGGTTGCATAACACTAGTTATCTCCTTTTTGAGTCTTAAAGTTTAAGAAGTACGAAAATATTCATCCAAGAATGCTCCCTTCAACTGATCCCAAGTCAACGTGGTGAAATGTTGAGGTAGTGTATAAAGCCACTCCTTGGCCTTGCCTTCTAAAGTGAAGTAGAATGCTCTCCTCAATACATCTTCAAGATTTGCTCTTGGGGGTTTCATAGAAGAACACACAATGTATATAGTCTTCAAATGCCTGTGTGGATCATCACCTACAAAGCCATGGAATCTAGGTAAGGAAGAAATTAATCCTCCTTTAATTTCAAAGTTCACATCATCAGCATAAAAGCCATCATAATCAACATTGGAATTATTAATCTCCTTCATGCATCTATTATCCTCACCATTTTTCCCTAAGTGATTCTCACCTTGTCCATTGTTCGCATTAGGCCCATTATGTCTATTATTACCATTATCACCATCCATGGTTTCTTGCTCTAATTTAGAATCACTAACAAACAAATGTTCACTAGAGGTAGCTCTCTCACTAGGTTCTTGTTCACTAGATGACAAACTTGACTCTTGTGAAATATGCTCCTCCTCAATAAGAACTTGACTTGTTCCCTTTATTCTCCTCTCTCTTCTAATCTTTTTCACTAAACTCTCAAGTTCAATGTTTAAGGGAATCAAAGGTAAAGCCCTATCACTCTTAGGCATAAACAGTAATAATTAAAAAATAACGAGGTGCAAAACTGACTTGCACAACTAATTTCAAGTTAAAAAATGGAAGAATATGATGAGTGCAAGTGTGTGTGTGTATAAGAATGTATGAGTATGGATGACTATACACTTAATAGTATATGAAAGAGTGTGAAAAATATGTAATATGCACAAATAATCAAAGAATGTCAAAACTTTAATATTATGCAAAAAGAAGCAATTTTCCCAAAACTTGACTTGGAGAATGGACCCACACACTCAAGAAAGCAACCAAGTAGGATATAATCAAGCAAGCAAGAGCAATGTAATCCACTAAACTGCTACCAAGTCAAAGAGCAAACTAAAACTTCTATCTAACTAAGAAAATGTAAAATGTAAATAGAAATGGACTATGCAATGCCAATGCAAGTATAAGGCTCAACAAATAAACCCAGTCAATGTTAATTGACACTTAGTTACTAGGGAACCAATTTCTTGGCTCCCTGGCAACGATGCTAGTTTAAACAACCTTAGTCTAATGTCACCTTAGGGTTACTTCAAAATTTAACTAAGGATTGCAACCTCGGGTCGTTCTCTTTGAGGAGCTAAAAATGAAATTAAATTCCTAAGTAACTAAATGCAATGCAACCTAAACTATAAAAAGGGGGTTGATTTGATTAACTATCATTAAAATTGCAATGAATTCAAATAAACAGAAATAATTTATTTTGGTATTTTAAATTTAAAATGAGTGATATGAAATGTTAGTGAGTGAAAGGAATGAAAAAAATAGTTGATTAACAATGATAAAAACAACCCTCCAATTTAACAACACAGGCAATCATCATTTGAACAGATATAGGAGCTGAAAACAATTAACCAAGAGTTATAATCAAGCCTTTAATCCAACAACCGAGCCACTTCGATTTTTCACAAAAATATTTTCCAAAGTCCCAATCTACTAATTGCCACCAGAATAGTAAAATAAAACTAAGGATATTAAAAGTCAATGCTCAATTATTACTCAATAATTAATAAATCAGAATTATGCTAGCAACCGATATAACTATTCAATAATTCAAGCCACCTTGAATAATCACCAATATTCAACAAAATCACAATACAAAGTCTTACCCCAAAACAAAGTAATGAAATTAAATCATATTCATCATAATATCAGTCATTAAACAATAATCCAACAACAAGAATCTTCCAATACAAGATATAATCAATACGTAACTCCAAATAATTAAATAGTTATCCTAAAACCTAGTAATCACTAAATAATTAAAAACGCAGAAGATTGATGTAGCATTAAACTCCCCTATGAAAACCCAGCTCTCACCATTGCCATTAAATCAGAGGATTAGGATGAATTAGCCATGAAATTTCATAGAGGATGCTGTCAACAGTGAGCTCTGATGGTTAGCCATGGAAGGTGGAAGATGATGGTTTTGGATTTTGTAGGAGATAAGGGTTCGGATTTTTTTGGGAGATGAGGATCAAAACCTAGATCCCCTTTCTCTGTAGAATACCTTTGTACATCCTCTTTTATTCGAAAACAATGCTCACCCTCCAAAACTTTCTGCTACCGCCTTGTTTTTCTTCTCTTGCATTTTGCATGTTTCTCCCCTCCAGAACCCACGCATGACGCACCTGGTTGATTCAAAAACCCATGCACCCTCCTCTTTCTCCCAACCCACGCACACACACGTTCCAGCCTTTCAGCTCCTGCGTGTTTTTTCATTTTTTTACCTTCACGCTGTCGTTTCTCCTTGTTTTTCCAGACCACGCACGAACCTCTCATGTCTCTTCCATATTGTCATTTTGGTCTCTTCTTCAATGTCCCATTCTGTTGTGTCCACCACTGCTGTCGTTTTATACTCCTTTTTATCCGTCACGTCTGCGTTGTTTTCGTCTCCCTTTTAGTGAATTAATTTTTGGTCCATGTCTTCATTCTTTATTTCAACTCTTGGCACGTTTTCCTCCTGTGTTTCTGTCGTTTTTAGCTTCCTTGTCTTGGTCGTTCGCTACATTTTTGGCTTCTCTTCTCAGCTGCCATTTTCTTCTTATATTGCTGCCATTTTTGCTTCTCTTTTCTAGCTCTTGTTTAATGCTTTGGACTGCTATTTCTTTAATCTTTTAAGTTCCCTACAATGAAAATTACAAATAATGTAATATCAATTGTCCAAAAATTAATTAATCACAATTAAAACAAAATATGAAAAATTTTACCTCTATAATCACAAATTAAATGTAAGGCACAATAATTCAAATCATAATCAAATAATGCAATAAAGGCCAATTGAGGTGACAAAAACCCATCCAAATGATATGAAAATATATATGAATAAATGAGTTTGTTTGTCCCTTTATGTTAATTAAATACTTGACATTTATGTAGAAATAAAGTTCAGGGCATTAATATAGTTTAGAAATAACCCAAAATGGTCACAGTTACCAACAGGCGTGTCTAACCTTATCATGGGGAAAACATCGTTACTCAATCTATACACGACAATGTCAATGCGTTATACTGGGTAATTATTAGTTAACACGATCACAAGGACTTACATGATTCCCAACATAGTTTTGTTCACCTTTGTATCCTATAAAAATGGCTTCAATTCTTTAGTTTTTCTACCTCAATTCTACCCAATTTTCTCTCCTTTCAATCCATAAAGGCAATTAAGACCTAAAAACATAATATACACATAATAAACACCACTATCAAACAAAATTATTAAAAATCACAAGCAAAATGCACTTAAGTTCTTACTACAAATATAGTCTACTAAGCATTTATAAAACTTCCCCACACTTAAAGCTTGTCCTAAAGCAAACCATAATCCAAATCATTAAACTTAAAAAAGTCCATTCCTTTTTAATATCAACCTATCCATCCATACACTAAACTATCATATCTTATGAGTCAAATCAACAAATAATTGGACTTTAGCAATCCTAGAACAAAATTCCATTAACCAATATTAATAACAATCACATTTCTAGTCTTTTTTAAATTAAAAGAACAAATTTCCACACTTTCACAAAGGATTCACTCAATTCGCTCAAAGTATTTAGGGTGGAAGATAAAATAAAAATCTAAAATTAATACATGGAAGGAGTCTTACTATAAGCTTATAATAAAATCACATCTTTATCGCTAATACGTAAACTAGAAGCAAGACTTAAAAGGTTTTTTGAACATGGTGTAATGGGGCTTGGTAAAGTTATAAAGATGATAATTAAAAAGGTAACAAGGTGAAGGAAATTTACATAAATAAGACTACACAAAACTTTATTCTTTCGTAGTATAGGTCCTTTAAGTAAAAATTTCAACGAGCACAATAATTATTCTTTTCGCTCTCTAACAAAAATCCTAACTTTACTTCCTTTCTCTCTATTTTCTAAAAATCCAAAATAATTTGATATGCTCGCAAGAAATAATTTTCAAACTAAAATTTCATCCAAATTTAGAAAAAATAAAAAATTGTAACAATAATGTACTTAAGAAGAAACAAATTTAAATGATTAGTAGGCACTAACAATTATAAGCACAACAAACCCTCTATTTGAAATTCTTCAATACCATCCAATTTTTACGAAATCAAGTAAATGCAAGTCCTTTAATGTTTAGAAATAGCTAAAACTTTTCAAGAAAAATAAGGTAATTGGCTTATAGGGATGAATTAAAACATAGCATTGATGAAAAGGATTGGATTCATAAGAGTTTTCATTGATATAGACATCACTAAGAAGCTACCTAAGTTCCTAAAAATTATGAGGTTGAAGGAGGATGGAACACTAGAAAAGGATCAAACAAGGGTAACCTACATGTGGAAACCAAAGATCGAAAAGGTGAAGCAGGTTTGGAGGAGAAAAGAAAGATCTAAGGAGACCCAGATTAATGAGGAATATACAAAAAGGATGATGAAACATTCAAAGAAAAGGAGGGAGGAATCTGAAGAACAAAACTGCCAAGAATAAGCAGCAAAGGAAAATAGCACTCTAGAGAACGAAAAGTAGGCTAGGGAAGACCAAATGTTGAACCAAAAAAAGGTGGCTAATACTCAAAAAATAAAGAAAGGGGAACACTCAGATAATAAACTGAACGCAAAAGCTAAATCCCTAAGTGTAGGTAGGAAAACCAAAAGAAATAAATTAGGCAAAAAGAAAAAGAAATGAAGTTTACTATTCAAAATATAAGAGGGCTAAATAGGTTAAATAAATAGTTAGTTGTGAAGGAGTTTATCCGTAACTATAAGTTTAATTTGATGGTTTATTGGAAACCAAAATAAAGAAGGAGCAATTAGAGAAACGCTTACAGTTGCTAGGAAGAGATTGGAAGGTGGTTCAAACCATGAAAAACATGTTAATGGAAGAGTGATTATAGGGGACAACCCTTCTAGACTTGAGCTAATTAATTGCAATTGTATAAATTAAGCAATCCACTGTGATATGCTAATAATCAGTTCTAGAAGAAAAACCACAATAACAATTGTTTATACCATTGACTTTGAGTTTCAAAGGCAATTCATATGGGAAGAAATAATTAAAACCACCAGAAATATAACTATACCTTGGACACTAGTTAAGGATTTCAACTCCATACTCAACTCAAGTGAAGAATGGGGAGTGAGAAAATGTTCCCAATAGAACTACAAAGAGTTACAAAAATTGATTCAGTGCATAGGACTGACATATTTGAAATCATTAGGAAATACTTTTACATGAAGTAACAAACAAGTAGGAAACTGGTTTCTAATGAAGAAACTTGACAGGTGTCTAGTTAATGCAATTTGGTTGCAACAATTCCCACTCAGTATAGCCAGTTATGAGGAATAAATCACCTCAGATCATAGCCCAATAGTTGAGCATCCAAGAGGAAAAAAGAAGATCCCCTTTAGAGTATTCAACCATTTAATGAAACACCCTAAATTCATAGAGGCAATAAGAGAAGGAATAAATAAGGAGGTAGGAGCTTCCACAGGATTCAGACTCTGCGAGAAACTCAAGGTATTGGAGGAAAACTTGAAAAAAGTAAGTAAAAAACCACAGCCCCAAAGCAATAAGAAACGAATAAGGCCTTATAGGAATTGTTGAAGTATTAGAAAAAAATAATGGTAAAATTATGAGATCAAGAGCTTAGGAAGGAAGAGGCTAACCTAATCAACTATTAAAATAGTTCCTTAGAAAGTATTAATACTCAGCTGAGACAAAAATCCAGGATGTTGTGGTTGAGAGTTGGGGAAAGATGGACAAGCTACTACATGAACTCTATCAAAGCAAGAAGAAACAAAAACCATGTTAAACAACTAGAAGATGAGCCAAGACAAAACTTCTCAAACTAAGAGAATAAGGAAAGAATTTCATATAATTCTTCAAAAAAATAGTTTGGGAAAGAAATGGAGGTGCAGGAGATACCTGAAACGGTGGGATCATAAAAAATTTCAGACTAGAAAAGGCAAGAAATCACCAAAGAGGTAGCAGAAGCAAAAATAAGAGAAACGATGTTTTTATAACTCCCTTAAAAGTCTCCAAGGCCAGATGGGTTTAGTGGGAGAGTCTTCCAACAGAATTGGGATACCTTAGGTGAAGAGGTAGTTGTTGTAGTAAAGGAATTCTTTCAAAAGAGGGTAATCTTGAATGAATGGAACAACACTTATATTAGCCTTATTCTAAAGCAAGGTAATGCTTGTAGAATGGAAGATTTCAGACCAATAGCAAGTTGCACTATTCTTTACAAAGTCATTACAAAAATCCTTGTAAACATATTGAAATCCAGATTGAGCAAAATTAACAACCCAACCTAAAATGCTTTTATTAGAGGGAGATCAATAGTCAACAACATACTTCTTTACCAGGAACTTCTTAAAGGGTACAATACCAAGTCTTCTATGAAAATTTGCATTATTAAAATAAACCTAGAAAAGGCATATGATTCAATAAGTTGGAGTTTCATCTTAAGAGTACTAAAAGTTGCAGGACACCCAACTAAATTTAAAGAATGGATTGAGGAGTATGTTTCCACAGCTTCCCTTGCTATTTTCGTAAATGGTAAACCAATCGAAGGGTCAAGAAAGACTTAAGGCAATGACATCTGTTTAATTGATTGTATAATTATTCCATAACGCTTAGCGATTAATGACATGAAATTGCTTAAGATATTCATTTTGACTCATATGTGATTTTAGGCACAATTCAAAAGTGAAGAAGTTAAGTGAGTCGAAAGTATTATATTTGGGCCGTTTTTGAAGAAGCATACTCATCTTCACGGCGTAAGAAAAAAAAAAGTTAGAGCAAGAAGAAAACAAGAAAAGCTTTCAAAATAATATTTGTTGGACTAGAAGAAAATCTGGAAAATTTAGTCCAAAAGTAGAAAACCAAGAAGCTGTTGGGAGGAGCTAAACGACACCAAAGTGAGAGCAAAATGCAAATAGAAGAAAGCAATGCAGCAGGTTGAAAGCATGAACAAAACGACAACGAGGAGAAGAAGTGGAACCATAGCAGCTGGAAAATGTCAAAACGACACTAGCAGATGAAGAAAAGGCCAGCGCAGCACATGAGAAGCGCGCTAAAATGTAGTGCAGACATTGGAAGCAAGGAGCAACAAAACGACAATTCAGTAGCTGGACAAACAAGGAGCAAAACGGCAGCGCAGGTGGATAGGCAAGCCAGCAGAAAACAACAACGCACAGCTAAGCAAGGAGCAACAAAAACGATGACGCACAGTGGCTACTGGGGTGAAAAAAAAAGCAAACGTTTGGCAACATAAAACATATACGTTTGGCAACATAAAACGCAGACGTTGGCAAATTGAAACGCAGATGTAGTAAAAAGGAACAGAGGGTTTTATGCATGGGTTTTAAGAAAAATCAGAAAGGTTTTTTTGTAGGGTGTTCTTCGAGGGGACATTCGGGTGACTAAAGCAATTTTTTCTTGGGAGCTCTTGGTTTAATGAAGAGAAGGGGCAAAACTCTCAACCATAAGAGATCAATGGAAGGATAGCTTCCTGATGTATGACATCGATGCCGATAACTTGGTTAAGCATTTCTTTCATTTTTTTGTTATTTCTTTCTCTCTTAAGAAATTCCTTATGTTATTCGAAATTTATTATTTGGGTATTGTGAAAAAATAATTTTAATATGTTCATTGGGTCGTTTTATTGTAAAACCATTGTTAGAATATTCAAATATAATTTGTAATTGTTATGTTGAAATTCATTTATAGTGACTAATGGTTCGTAATCATTAGAGATAACATAACCTAAGTTAAATAAGGTATCATAAGTGATTGTTGCCTTGATTAATCTATTTTCTCAATTTCATAATGCTACTACCCAATTGAATCTAGAGATCGGAACCTAAGTTACTCGGTAGTTAGGTTTAATTAATGATCGTATCTTGATTAAACACTACCTAAGGGAAAACTCGGGTTAATTATTAACCCACGATCAATAGTTGGTAGGAGAGGTTTGAGAACAACAAATAAATGAAATATGTTTAATTAAGATGTAAGTCGAGATTGGAACAAAGACTCGGGTCTCCAACGAATTCACCACTTTCATCTTTTTTTTACATGTTTTCTTTAAATTACTTTTGTTAGTTAGTTTAACTTTATTTATTTTCTTATTTTAAACCAAAACCTCCCCTAAACCTAAACACCGTTTAATTTTATTTTAATAACTTTACATATACTCCCTGTGGAATTTACCTAGACTCACCACCACTATAATAGCAGTCTAGTTTATTTTATGTAGCGTTACAACGTGCTACTAGGTAAGGAGATCCCCTCTCTCCTTACCTATTTGCTCTATATATGGAGGTTCCCTCAACTTCTCTGGCAAGGAATATAGCAAATAACATTGATTTCTAGTTCCACTATAGATGTAAAGCTATAAAACTATCCCACCTTGCTTTTGCAAATGAGATACTATTGTTTTTTATGATTGAAAACACTCTACAAACCTTCTAATGGAAAAAATGGAGTTTAAAGCAATGTGTTGAGGTGTAACATAAATGAGTTGTTTCTACCTCGTAGCTAATGCTAAACAGGAAGTAGTAGCCTTTAAAGTAATAGAAATAAGACTAAAGCAAGCTATACTGCCTATCAACTACCTAAGAGTGCCTATATCCCATAAGAGAGGCAGGGCAACTGACTACAACCCTTTTTTCAAACTCCGCCAATAGGAAAATTAATCATTGGTTCAATAGATTCCTTAGTTATTGATGCAGGCTCCAATTGGTGTAAACCACTTTAAGCAACATGGCAACTTACTGGATTAAGTATATAACACTTCCCAAGAAGATATTGAGGGAGATAAACAGAAAATTAAGGGAGTTCCTATGGGACAGTTCAAACCATAACCATTATAAGGCCAAGGTAAGTTAAAGCAAGATCTACCAGCCAAAAAATCATGGTGGACTAGGAATTTACTTAGCTAGACTACTCAACAAGGTCTGCCTGGCAAAGAAATTATGGTGGTTATACAATCAGAAAGTGGAACTATGAGTTAACTGGATACACAATGTGTACATTAAAGGGAATAACATATGGAGTTTAAAACCAAATCAGAACATGTCATGGACTCTAAGACAAATCTTGGGAACTAGGTAATGGATGTATAACCTAGTAATTCATAGAATTGGGAATGGAGAATCAACATTATTCTAGTTTGGCGACTGGAATTATAAAGGTCCTTTGTATAGAATAGATGAAATAAAACATTTAAAACTTGTCGTCAATCTTACTACAAAGGTGAGTAAGTTCGTAAGCAACAACTGATGGATGTGGCCCTATCACCACAACAGAGGAGTGGAAATAATCATAAACAATTTATGAACTTGCCAAGATTCAAATAAGATCACATTTACTGGAATTCCAATGGAGAAAAAGAATTTAACTTTAAAGAATGTAGAACTTTTCTACAAAAAGGACTAACCAATAGTGTAAAGTGGAGAAACCTAGTATGGGATAATGATGTCAATCCCTCACATGCATTCCATCTTATAGCTAGGGATAGCTAGAAGACTAACGACAAAGAACAAATTTAAGTTTACCATTTCCTCAAAACATTATGTGTTAGACCCCGTTATCGGAGTCTAACTCTTGCTTGCTTTAATACCACAACTGTTAGACCCCATTATCAGAGTCTAACTCCTGCTTGCTCTGATACTAATACTGTCGGGCCCTGTTTCCGGAGTCTAACCTTCAGAAAATCATGAGACTTATCATTATCGGGTCGTCTTCTCAAAACTCCCCTTTTCTAGGCTCAGCTCAGCTCTTAGAATAGTCGATTACTACTATAGTAGTCGATTAGTCCATTTATCCCTTTCAGCGTGAATACCTCGAGGATTAGCGTTGGTGAGTCCACACTTTACACATATATCTGCTTCGGGGCTATTAGTATAACTTTTCCTATAGGCATCCAAACTGGGATTTCTTTGGATAGATTGAAAGAGGACTTCAAGAGCTACAACTTTCATGAAGACCTTGAAGGCTAATTTTATCTTCTGAAGGGTCGAAAATAGGGCAAAAGATAACCATAAACAGTAACCCAGACGATAGCATGAACAGTAACACAGACGATACTCTGTGAATAGTAACACAGACGAAGTCTGTGAACAGTAACATAGAGGATACACTTCAACTCAAATAACTTCTTAACTCCTTCTTATACTCCTCGTCCTATGATCTATCCTTTATGTTCTATCCTCGGTGGTTGACTTTTATCTTCTGGGTTGGCCACTTATCGTCTGTGGTCTATCCTCTATGTTCTATCTTCTATGTGATGACGTGTCCTCTGTATGTTGACGTCATCACAGACGATACTTCTATACTCTACCCATCCTTTCCTCTGTGTTTTGACGTCAACACAGAGGATACTTCTACTCTTCGTTCCTCCTTGCCTCTGTGATCTGACTTCATAACAGAGGATACTTCTACTCTTTAATCCTCCTTGCCTCTGTGTTCTGACGTCATCACAGAGGATACTTCTACTCTTCGTTCCTCCTTACCTTTGTGTTCTGACGTCATCACATAGGATACTTCTACCCTTCGTTCCTCCTTGTCTCTGTGTTCTGACGTCATCAAAGAGGATACTTCTAACCTTCGTTCCTCCTTGCCTCTGTGTTCTGACGTCATCAAAGAGGATACTTCTACTCTTTAATCCTCCTTGCCTCTGTGTTCTGATGTCAACACAGAGGATATTTCTTCTTTTAAATTTTCCTAGCCTTTGTGTTGTGACATCGTCACAGACGATATTCTTCCTCTATATTTTTTCTTTGCATCTACCTTATTTAATGCAATCAATTATCTTTCTCAACTGCTCTCATTTATTCCAAACTCATGTCAGAATCACCCATATGTAAACATTAATCGCTTCTCACACTCAAAATTATTGGATCAACACATGCAACCTAAAACTTAACTGTGATCATAATCAAGCGCGGAATCATATATATACATATTTTATTCATCCCTAAAATGTATATTTGTTTTACAAGGCTTTAATAACCTTACAAGTCATAATACATAAGAACTATTAGACTAATACAATTTGAAAGGTGGCTAAAGCCTCAGTTCTCAAAACCAATCTTAAGAATTACAAAAGAACATTTGCAGACTGGGTGCTGCCTTGTATCCTGAATTACTCACTTTATTGTGCTTCACCTGAATTGGACAGAATTTGGAGGGAGTGAGCTTAAAGCTCGTGGGTAACAGGTTTATAACTTAGAAACAAGGAGAAAACCTTTTTTTTCACAAATAAAACATATTAAGTTACAAACCATGCATGCATTCATCTTGTCAAACAAATCATGAGCACATCAAAATGGTTTAGGTAAGTTCGAATTCATGACGCGCTACACATTTCCATATAATGGTTCTGTGTAGCCGTAAACTTGAGTGAGTCCTTGAAGGAGCTCCGTGCCATTAGAGGGTAAGCGGGAGAAGCCTATTCTTAGGTCAACGTGCACGTAATGATTCTTGAGGGACTACCACAAACCCACATAACACATATATTTTATGATCTTGAAAACTTACTGCCAAAAATGACAATTCTTGAAAACTTGCTTTTCATATCCGAAACATGGTTTAATAAAGTTTGCAACCTTTTGAAGAACACATTTTTGTATGTAAAACATGCAGCAACGTATGACACTTTGTGCTACACCAAACAAGAACAAACAAATGCACATTTTTACCGTAATCGAAATCATTGAAAGAAAAACATTTATGGCTTATTGCTTCATCAT
>JANZXR010030920.1:0-14468 GCA_027575705.1 Erythroxylum echinodendron | reverse complement strand
ACTTAATTAGTCTAATCATGCTTTATTAAATAAATAAATAAATAAATAATATTTAAAAAAAATTTCGGGGCTAATATTATGTATGCTAAGTTTTAATATTTATAACCTCGATATTTCTGCAAGCGCACGGGTCATTCATATAGTACCTAAGGTATCGATTTCACGAGGAGGGTTAATCTAATCCTAAAATCTATGGCTTAACTAAATTTTTCAACAAATCAAAGTAAACAACTAATGTAGAAATTAACCAATCAAACAATCAATAACCAAAATTGAACTCATAAAATATAAACAAAGTAGCAATTTTGCACAACCCAATCCAGAATCAACCTAGAAACTACCAATTGAGATAAAGTGGGTTTTAAACTGAATTTAATGAAAATCTAATTGATTATGCAATTATTAAATTACTGAGTCTAGACGGTCCTAGGGTGGATTACTCTCTCTCGAGTTATAATCTTTAAACCTAATTTATAATCCCTAATTTAAATTATGGAATTGTTATCTTTGATTTTCAATTTACCTAAAACCTAAATTAGTTCTGAATTTGTCTATTAACCTATTGGAAACCTATGTTCAATCTCTCATTACATGATTTTATCAGTCTGATTAAATTCTTATCTATCAAACTACCTAACTCTCGTTAGCCTAATTTGATGATATTCACTCGGTTTACCCTCTCAGTTTATTACTGAATTATTAAGCATAGATATTGAATCACAAATAATTCAATAAACACATAACAAATCAAACTTCATTAATCTTAAAGATCCAAATCCTGAAAGTGAGTTTAGACAAAAATCAACATTCAACTACAATTATTCTCAATGATTATCCCAATTTTATACATCAATAAAATTGAAATAAATACAGAAAATACTGTCAAAATGGATTCGTGGAGGTAGCGACGACAGGAAACTACCTGTTCCAGGAAGTACTTCACCTCAAGCTTCTTCTCCATGTCTCTCCTCCTCGTCTCCTTCATCAAATATCTCGATATGTTCTCTAGGGTTTTGGAATTGACTGATGTAAAAAGACTCCTCTTTTTTTCTTTAATGTTCTATTTATATCTTCGAAGCAATAGGGTTGCGTCGGGGTTGAAACTATCCGAAAAGTCTGCAAAACTTGACATTTTCAACTATTTTCGTGTCTACCTGATACAGACCACGATCGTGGCCCTGCCTGTGACACCAGCTCCTAACCCTCTCTATCACGATCATGGCTTAAAGTGCATAATTGTGTCATCGGTCCTACTAGCTTGCCTCTTTCTATCACGATCATAGTCTGTTATGCTATGATTATGGGCTGTGTTTTTGGTCCAAAACTCTTCGAAACTTCTTCGTTCTTTGTTGTTTACCCTAAAATACTAACAAACACATTAAGGTACCTCAAAAATATAACATTTAATCTCAAAGACTCGTACTAACCTATAAAAACACTTAAACACATAAACTAACACATTTAAAACCTAAATACACACTCAACACTCAAATTAACACTAAATACCTAACAAATTGAACCATAAAACATAATGCAAATCACAACTATCAGAGTTCACTATTGACCTTGTTTCAGTTACTGCTCCTATATCTATTGCTTCATATAGGATGACACCTATAGAACTTAAGGAGCTTAACGCCTTGTTATAGGAGTTATTGGACAAGGGCTTTGTTAAGCCAATTGTGTCACTTTGGGGAGCTCAAGTCTTATTTGTGAAGAAGAAAAATAGAACTATGAGATTATGTATCGATTATATGTAACTGAATCAGATGATAATAAAGAACAAGTATCCATTGCCAAGAATAGATGATTTTCTTGATCAGTTGTAGGGAGCTCAGGTATTCACTAAGCTAGACTTGAGATCAGGGTACTATCAATTGAAGATAGCGAGGCTAATATACCAAAGAGTGCGTACAGAATAAGATATGGGCATTTTGATTTTATGGTGATGCCGTTTGGGATAACAAATGCTTTGATAGATTTTATGTCTGATGAATAAGGTATTTCAACCCTACTTAGATCATTTTGTGATTGTGTTCATCGATGACATTTTGGTGTATTTGAAAAGCAGAGAGGAACGTGCTAAACATTTGAGATTAGTCCTGCAGATAATGAGGGAGAAACAATTGTAAGCCAAGTTCATTAAGTGTGAATTTTAGTTGGATCAAGTAGTATTCTTGGGTTATATAGTAACTGGACAGGGCATACAAGTAGATCCAGAGAAACTAAAAGTAGTGACGAAGTGGGAAGATCCAAGAAATGTGTCTGAGATCTGAAGTTTCCTTGGATTAGTTGGTTATTACAGAAGTCTTATCGAGGGGTTTTCACTGATCTCAGCCCCTTTGATAAAGTTTTTGAGGAACAATATACCTTCTAGATGGACTGATGAATGTCAAAAAACTTTTAAGGAGCTAAAGCATCGATTAACTATAGCACCAGTGTTAGTTATTCCATATGGATCTGGAGGTTACGTGGTATATAGTGACGCTTCACACCAGAGGTTAGGATGTGTTTGATGCGGCATGGAAAAGTTATTGCATATGCATCGAGACAGTTAAGGTTTAACGAGTTTAATTATCTTGTATATGATTTATAGCTTACTGCAGTGGTATTTGCTTTGAAAATTTGGAGACACTATCTATATGGAGAGACATTATAGATATTCACTGATAATAAAAGTTTGAGGTATTTATTAAGTCAAAAAGAGTTAAATTGAGATAGAGACAATGGATAGAATTGCTAAAGGATTATAATTGCATAATGGATTATCATCCTGGTAAAGCTAATGTGGTAGCTGATGCATTAATCAAAAAATCAGATAGTAGTGTAACACAAGTTTAGATATCAAGGTTACCAGACATAGTCCAATTGAGAGCATTGAATGTTGAACTGAATTTGGGGAAGAATAAGCCATTAATGGCTACATTGAAGCTTAGTCCAATGTTGTATGAACAGATAAGAAAAGCTCAAAGTAAGTATCTTGGCATTGTGAAGCTTATTAAGAAGTTGAAAGTATACACAAATTCTGAATTTGAGTTAAGAAATGATACATTGTGGTTGAAGTAGAGATTGTGTGTACATGTTGTGGATAATCTAAGAAAGGATATTTTGGAGGAAGCACAGATAGTCACTTATTCTACACATCTTGGTCCTACCAATATATATAATACGCTAAAACAACAGTTTTAGTGGCCAGGAATGAAGAAGAAAGTGGCTGAATATGTGGCTAAGTGTTTAACTTGCCAATAGATTAAGGTAGAGCATCAGGCTCCGATAGGGAAGTTACAGTCATTATGTATTCCAGAGTGGAAATGGGAGAGGATCACTATGGATCTCATCATGGGTTTGCCAAGGACTCCGAGACAACATGATGCTATATAGGTTATTGTTGATCGATTGACGAAGTCGACTTATTTCTTACCAGTGAGAGAGAATAACTCACTAAATCAGTTAGCTCAGAGGTATGTGAATGATATAATGAGATTACATGGGGTTCCAGTGTCCATTATATTAGACATGGATCCCAAGTTGACCTTAAGATTTTGTAAAAGTTTATAAAAAACTTTGGGTACAAAGTTAAACTTTAGTACAACGTTTCATCCTCAGACAGACGAACAAAGTGAGAGAATGATTAAGACTATTAAGGATATGCTCAAAGCTTGTGTTTTGGAGTTTAAAGGAGCATAAGATCAGTATGTAGCTCTGATTGAATTTGCTTACAATATTCATTATCACAGTAGTATCGGTATGACATCGTATGAGGCATTATATGGAAAAAAAAGTATCGTTCACCATTATATAAGGATGAAGAGGGGATAAGGATTGTTGGAGGCCCAAAACTAATTCCAGATACTATTAATAAAGTGAAACTGATCCGAAGTAGAATTAAAGTGGAACAAGACAGACAAAAGAGTTATATGGATTAGCACTGGAGGGATATGGAGTACCGAGTAGTAGATAAAGTATTTTTTAGAGTATCACCTTGGTGAGGAGTACTAAGGTTCAGTAAAAAGGGTAATCTCAACCTTTGATACATTGGTCTGTATGAGGTTATTGAGAGAATTAGACTAGTAGGATACAAGTTGGCACTACTTGCTGAAATGGTTCTGATACACAATGTGTTTCGTGTGAGTATGCTCCGAAGATATCGGTTTGATCCGATGCATGTGCTATCAGCTTAGGAGGTTAAATTTCAGAGTAATCTGAAGATAGTAGGATATTAGATGAAACAATTGAGAAATCTAGTGATTCCATTGGTGAAATTCCTTTGGAGGAATCATTCAGAAGAAGCTACATGAAAAACGAAGGAGAAAATAAGGAAACAATATCCCTACATATTTGATCAATCAGTTAATAATTTTGAGGACGAAATTTCTTAGGGAGAGAATTGTAATATCCCATTTTCCATACTACAGGTTAGAACATAAGGCCTTAGACTACGATAAATGAGAATTAATATAGAGAAAATATGAGATTGCATTAGATTAACATGTATAACGTTAGCATGCACATACATGAATATTGGTTGTACACATTGCAAATACTGTATACGCACTCATTTGACATTTTTTGGGTTATGAATGATTTAATATGATTACAATGTGAACTGTGAATTTTATGTCTTGAAAATTGGTTGATAAATCATAATTGGTGAGTTAGGAATAATTGTTATAATTGACAGATTTAGAAATTTATGTGTATTTTTGGACTGAAAAAATGTGAAGTGGCAAGATAAATTGTTAAATGGGAGTAGAAATAGTTGATAGAATTAATTGTTATAATTGACAGATTTAGGAATTTATGTGTATTTTTCGACTAGGAAACATGCCAAGTGGCAAGATAAATTGTTAAATGGGAGTAGAAATAGTTGATATATGGCACTAGAAATAATTGACAAGTGGCATTAGAATTTATTGACAAGAGACATAGAAAATTGGGTGACATTTCGTATAGAAATTGGGAGACAATTAGACTAAGCAATTAAGTGTTATTTAGCATTATAAGAAGAAAACATTAGCATAAATTATTTAAGTGGAAGGTGTCATAACACCCACTAAGTTTTAAAACCCACATTATATGCCTATTTGAAAGACATCCTTGTTGTCTTTCATTTTTACTAAACACTCTCATCTTCTTCATTTTTCCCTCCATCTACGAAACTCTCACCAACCTTCACCATCTTGAACTTTATTACCTTTCTACTTCAACAAAATTTGATTATCATCAATTTGTTACCAAAAAACCTAACCTTTCATCCTTGAAGAGTTAATCATCTTGTGTTCATGAAAGTTAGGGTTAGGTGACGATTTGAAGAAGCTTGGAGCTTAAGCAAGTAAGTATATTAATTGTCTTTATGCTTTGTTTTAAGAGAAACATTTTGTTGATAGTTAGAGATAGACTAAAAGTGTTAATGGAATTGAATATATACTAAAACGTAGATGAATAAATGGGTATATTGATGTCTTTTTTTTGTGTATATGATGAGTACCAAAGTTTGAATTGTTATGAGGATGCTTTAGAGATAGAATGATCATGAAAATGGTGATGAATGAGTATTAAACGTTGATGAAGAAATGTGTAGGTTTATGTTTTGTTTTTGTATGATTGAAGAACCATAGGTTATGAGTTGTTTTATAAATGGAATTGAGGTGAGAATGAAGGTTATGAGTTGTTTTATAAATGGTATTGAGATGGAATTGAGGTGAGAGTGAAGAGGAAATGATGTAGAAATGATGAATTATGCATAAGATGGTTTAGATGTAACATGTAGGAGTTAAAATTTAGAAAACATGGAAGAGAATGGCTGGAATTTTCGGATTAACATAACCCACGTCATGCGAATGCCTCCATGATCATGGGAATTAAAAGGAATGGCTAGAAAGTTTCTGCTGGTATAACTCACAATCATGGGAAGTCATCCAAGATCGTGGGAAAGGCCATTAACGTGAGTTCTTCTTCTTTTATCTGATTTTTAATTTAACTAATGCTAAGGTACTTTCCTATGGTGTATTTGGGCTTGAATGAAGCTTGAAATGAACCTAGTTTAATGATGGATTAAGTGATTAAATGTTGGTATGTTTAGGATGATAATTAAGGTTATAACTAAGGAAAATATTGATGATATAAATGTATCAAAAATCTGGAAAATTTTAGAGATGTTATAGGAACGAAAGTGATCTTATGAATGCTAATGGGATTCAAAGGAGATGAATGATGTGTATTAAGTAAAGATGAATGAGAATTTAGATATTATGTGATCTTGTAATGTTAGAATAACATTGATGAAAGATAAATCTGAAAAATTTAGAGATGTTATAGGAATGAAAGTGATCTGATGAATGCTAATGAGATAAATGATGTGTATTAAGTAAATATGGATGAGAGTTTAGATATTATGTGATCTTGTAATGTTATAATAACATTGATGAATAATTGATTGATGAACATAAAATATCATGTATAATTAAGGTGTAAACCTAAGTTCAAATTAGACATATACAAGTGATAAAGGTTTAATAAACAAGACTTATGATTAAGGATACATACCCGAGAAAGTCATTGAGCATGTATTGAATATAATACATATGCATATGTCTATGATTGAGTGCTAATATGATCAAGCAATTTAGTAATGTGTGTGTGTTACATGGTTTAGAAGCACAAATAGAACGCCAGCATCCAAACATTGTCAAGACACTGAGGCAATAGCTATTTGGAGGTTAATATGAGTAACCTAGATGTTTCTCACTACAATTAATCGTCTTTGCTAATTTTTTATTATTGAACTGATATTTATGTGAATGTGATGATGTTGATGGTCTAATAAGTTTGATAATTGAGATCATATTAGAAGTGCTTCATTATATGTGAATCTAAAAGAAATAAGTATTCTCAACAAATATGTTAAATGTCAGACTTAGGTCCGATGAAAATATGAAAGTGAGTATGTATACTAAATGAAAGTGATTGACTGCATATAATGTGAATTGATGGATCTCATTACATTGAAATGCATGATCAGATAAAGGAATTTATGACCAGAGTGGCTAGCGAAAAAAAGATTAAGGCTCAGAAAACGTGTAGAAAGAGCCACAGGCTCAGTATTAAAATGGGCCCAGTATCCACAATAAATACGGGACAGTTATCTATAAGTCTAGTATTCACAATGGATATAGGACAGTTAAAAAGGTGCTCAGTGACACAAAGTAATAATTGAAAGTGAGTCGCATGTGCATTGCATAAATAGATCTATATGTATTAAATGAATGATTGAATTGAGTTGTTTAAACTGTCTTAAAACTGAAATGTGATGTCATATGCAATATTTGATTATATGATTTGTCTATGAATTGAGATGTGAATTGCATGTGTGTTTTGTTATGGGTAAGTGCATCGATAATGGTTTACTAACTTAGTTCACAAAAAACATCAAAATTTGATTTTCAAGTATAAGAGAGGAGACTTAGCTTCGAAGAAAAATTAGAAGAAACCTAGTACTGCATTTGGGCTAAAGAAATAGCTTAAAAGTCGATCAGCTGAGACTGAGGAGTTAGATAGAATGTTTTGTTTAGTTTCTCATTCCATATAGATTATAGTGTAAAGTGTAATAAACACTTGAATGTTTTGAATATTATATATATATGGATTATGTGGAGTAATGCCACAATGTATTTTATGTTTTTATAAATGGAACGAGGATTTGAGTTTTTGGATATTGTGTATGTATGATTCCTTATATATGAATGTGACTACTTTAACATGCCACTTTCACAGGGTATGTTCCCAAATGTCTGCAAGATGTTCGGTTATATGTCCCGTAGAGTGGGTGTTACAGAATTAATGAGCGTATCTTAATTAAACACAACTTAAGGGAAAACCGGGATTAAGAGAACTTATTGTTAACTTACAACCAAGAGTTTCTCGGAGATGTTTGAGAGTAATAAATTAATGAAATATATTTAACTGGGTGTAGGCTGAGATTAAACCAAACCAGACTCCCAACAAATTCAACACTTTCATCATTTTCAACTGTTTTCTTCAATTTGTTTTTGTTAGTTTAATTTCATTTTATTTTCTTATTTCAAAACCAAACCAACTCCCCTAAACCTAAATACTGACTATTTTCATAACAAAAGCTAACCGAACACTCTCTGTGGGATCAACTTAGACTCATCACTGCTACGGTTATAGGTTTAGCAATCATAAAACCCCTCCTTGTTTTATGATTGCTAGATTTTGGTTCCATCCATTCCTCATTTTGGATCTTTGCCTTATGATCAACTTCTCATTTGGCTTCTCATTGCTATTTTTTAATGAGTTAGGAATGATCTGATTCCTTAGATGTTCCTCAACTTAAGTAGGAATATTTATAGGTGCACTGATCTAAATATCTTTATTGGGAGCCAGGTTATTCTCTATTGTTATTAGCTTAGTGTTTCTTGTTTGGTGGTCGTGGTTTTATTATTTGGTTCTTAATTTTCCTCCCCTTTTGTATGTGGATTTTTTAAAATTTTCTCTTAGGAATTCACATGTTGATTATTTGTTTCAATTAAGGTCTCCATGGATATGACAACCTTACTATAACCTTTACTGGCTCTCTATTGCCATTAAGCTTCATAATTGGTATGTTTTCAGGTAGTTCCTTCTTAATTTCAACTTTTCTATAGGCCCTAGCATATCGTACCCTCTTAATGTTAACTGTGTTGCCATGCAAGATTAGAGGAGTGCCTAGGAAGCTAGCAATGTAAATTAAGCCCTTTGAGGACCAATATTCTAGGAGAATGTGATGGAAATTAACCCAAATAGATATAGATTTCATTTATTATCTATCCAATCTAAAATCTTTTTCCTACTTCTGTAACAATATAGGTTTACCATAGATATGCCAAGTACCTAAATCCATAATATTTTGCTCCATTTCTTTAGAGGAGAATTAAAATATAAGGAGTCATTTTCATTGATCATGGTATTTTCTAGTCCTTATATCTTCCAATTAAGGTTTGCCTAGTGTTGGATGCTTGGAAAACCTATTCTCTTATCTAAGCAGTAACCAACTAGAGTAGCCTCCCACTTCGTTTCTCCCTTTAGCAAAACATCAAGTGGATGAGAGACAGGTCCCTCCTTTTTTGTGAAATGATATACAACTTACCAACACTTTTTGGATCTCCTACCACTCTTCTCTAAGATGGTTTCTCTAGTTACTACGTTAGGGCCAAATTGTCAGGTACATTTAGGTCAGAGGGAAGAGCAGGGAAGTTTTCATACAGCTGGTGTGGCTTAGGAATTACTTTAAGTAAAGCAAGGACAATCAAGGGTCCAACTGAAATTTTTTCCTATACCAATAAATTGTCAAAATCTGGAGCAGGTAGGAAAGTTAAAAGAGGGATAGGTTGCTTTAAGAGGAAAGAACTTAGTTCAGTCTGGAAGTGAACCAGGAAATTATGGGTAGGATTTGAGGATGGAAGTGAAGTAGGGAAGAGAAGGATAGTGAGAAGATATAAAAAGGAGACAGAGATAATCAAGGGGAAATGCTTGCAAAACTATGGGAGATTCGGTGTAAAAAGAAGGAGGAGAAAACATTGTGCTCAATTTTCAACAATTCTCTCTTTTTATTGCTTTTAAGATTAGTTATGATTAGATCATCGAATTAATCAGAGAAACTTATGGAAACTTAGTCATGTATTTTAATTTTTATGGTTGGTCAATGTATGTCTCCTTTAGAAAAGTAGTGACTAATAGGTAAACATAAGCTATCTATTGAGATTTTGAGTCTTTTAAACAGAAACATCCATATCGCTCTCATTGTCTTTCTTTCATGTATGACCTTTATAACATATACGTCCTGAGTTTGCCTTGATTTTTTATTCGATACCATACTTTAATTTTTCCGTACGACGGTCAAAAACTAAGTGATGGGGAATTTGATAAGTACTTAAGTGATTATTTATTTATTCCCTAATACTTAGTGATTAATATTTATTTTGGGCCTAACATACTTATTTTGGTTCAAACTTTGACTTAAGTACAAGTTGGAAGAAAAAGAAACAAAACTTTGGAGCAATATTAATGATGATGGATCTCATTTTATTTTTTATATAAAAAAGATGAGTTAGGGTGAAATCAAGATAGATCTTTTGTGCCTAGTTTCTATTGTTTTTAATTGCCTTCATATACTGATTTTGGGTACAAATCCTTGTTTTTTGATCCAAATGTGAGATAAATTATGTGGAAATGGTGTGGATGTTGCATGAATCGTAATCGGATTAATTATGAATGTGATATGAACTAGAGCAAGAAGAATTATGCATGAAAGTCACACTTACATGCACAGTTGTGCAAGTCGTGTCCGTGACTTACATGTATGTCTGTAAGTCATAGTTGTGACTTACATGCACGACCATGCATGGTCATGACTTACACAGTGATCCCCTTCATTTTCAAAACCCTATACCTAGGAGCATACTACAAATGGAACGAGAAGATAGCGGTAAAAGAGGATTCTCATTCTTCATTCTTCACGGAACACACACCGAAGGCTGATAGGTGTGATTTGCATCATGTTTTACGGTTTAATTTGTTATGTATTAAGTGTTAATTTGAGTGTTTAGTATCTGTTTAGGTTAGAATTACGATATTTTACATGTTTGAGTGTTTTTTATGGGTTAGTATAGGTCTTTGAGCTTAAATGTTATGTTTTTGAGGTACTTTAATGTGTTTGTTAGTGTTTCAGGGCCAACAACAAAGAACAGAGGAGTTTTAGAGACTTTCAGGCCGAAACCATGACCCACGACCATGATTGTGATAGAGACATATAAGCCACTATGCCCTAGTGCCATGATCTTAACAGAGAGGTCTAATCCTGGCCACTATCGTGGCACTTGGGTCATGCTTGTGACAGCTTGCCATGATCATGGCCAATGTCAAGTAGACACGAAAATAGGTGAAAACATCAAGTTTCAAAGAACGTTTCAGACCATTTCAAGCCTAGAAAAACCCTAGGGTTGCCAAGGTATTTAAAGAACATGATGAATACAGAGAAGGTAGCATTTGCATCAACCAATTCTGAAAAACCTAAAGAGCTTTATCGAGAGATTGAGGAAGGAATTTAAGTAAGAAAGACACAGAGAAGAAGCCTAAGTGAAGTACTTCCCAGAATAGGAGGTTTCTCGTTGTTGCTGCGTTCATCAACCCATTCCACTAGTATTTTTTTATTTTATTTCAATTTTATTTGTGTATAGAATTGAGATAGCCGTTGAGAATAGGTTTTATTGAATGTTGATATTTATCTAAACTCACTTTCAGGATTTTTTCTTTGATATTAATAAAATTGATTGATTGCATTTTCATTGAGTTATTTTTGATTCAATTTCTATTCTTAATAACTCGGTAACAAACTGAGAGGGTGAACTGAGTGAATATCATTAAATTGCACTAATGAGAGTTAGTTAGTTTAATAGATTAAGAATTAAATCAAATTGGTAAAATTGTATAATGAGAGATCGTTCATAGGTTTTTTTTTAGGTTATTGGATAATTTTAGATCTAATTTAGGTTTTAGGTATCGCGAGGTTGCAATTCCATAATCTAAATTAGGGATTATCAATTAGGTTAAAGATTATAACTCGAGAGAGACTAATCCACGCTAGGACCGTCTAGACCTGATAATTCCATAATTTCATAATCAATTAGGTTTTTATTAAGGTCGGCTTAAAACCCCCTTTCTCTCATTTGGTAGTTCCTAGGTTGATTCTTAAGTTAGTTGTGTAACTACTATCTTGTTTATATTTCTGAATTTAATTCTTGAGGTTGACTGCTTAATTGAATAATTTTCTGCCTTAGTTTGTTATTTTAAATTATTGCGAAATGGAGTTAAGCCTTAGATTTTTGGATTAAATTACTCGTAGGATTGACACCTTAGGTACTATGTGAAGGAACCATGTGCTTGTGGTATTATCGAGGTTAAAAATATTAAAACTTTATCATATAGAAACCTGCGATCAAGTTTTTGGCGTCGTTGCTGGGGAAGTGATAGTTTAGTTCTATAATTTAAGGTGTAGACTAGTTTTTTATTTTTGTTTTCATTTCTTTCATTTTTATTACAGAATCCGTGCTCTTGCATGAACACGAGTCATGAGAGGTTCAAGTCTTGCAGCTCAAATGTTAGATTTGGATATCAATCAACTAGAATGAACCCTTAGGAAAGCTCGGTGAGAAGAAGAAGAAGAGATCAGAAAATCAACAATGGTTGAGGAGTTTCAATAAAACATAGACCACAAAGCAAACAAAGGAAATTAACAGAGGACCCTGATGAACTTTATAAGGTCATGGTTCAATGCGGCAAATCAAGGAGTAGTGAGGCTGCCTGTTCAAGCAGCCTCATTCGAAATTAAACCAACACTTCTCAATATACTTCAGAATAATGTGCAATTTTATGGATTGACAAACGAAGACCCAAATGCACACATCGTGAACTTCTTCGAAATTTGTGATACTTTCTGATATCATCAAATGTCAGAAGATGCGATCTAAATCATACTATTTCCCTTTACCCTTAGAGACAGAGCGAAGGCTTGGTACCATTCACTTAGCCCAGCTAACATTACGATATGGGACCAACTGGTTCATGCCTTTTTGAACAAGTATTTCTTGTTGACTAATACCACGAAGATTATTAAGGAAATCACCAATTTCTAGCAAGGTGACGAGGAATCAATCCACAAAGTGTGGGAGAGATATGAGGACTTGCAATGGAAGTGTCCACACTATAACCTACCTAAGATTTCCTATTGCAAACTTTATACAATGGAGTGAACCCATCAACAAGAGGCACAATTGACATAGCTTTATGAGGATCCTTGATAAGGAAGACGGTCGATAAAGTAGAGGAATTGATTGAGGAGATGGCCAGCAATAACTGTTTGTGGACGAACGAGTGGGGTAGGCAACCTGCTATCTTTACAAAACAAAAAGGAATCATCGCGGTCGATCAGATGATGGCGATGCAAGCGAAAGTCGACAACATGACACAACAACTCATAGTATGAAGGCGTCATCTTCAGCCAAAGTGAAGGCCATACAATTAAGGTGTGAGCTCTGTGGACAAGTAGACCATGATACCGTAGACTGTTACTTGATGAAAGAAGACAATCAGGAGCAAGTAAACTATATGAGGGCACAATATGGATAAGGAGGGGGAACAATCCCTACTCTAAAACCTATAAACCTAGGTGAAAGAATCACCCTAACTTCTCCTGGATGAACAACACTAGAGGACAGTCAGGCTTCCAACAAGATAAAGTAAGCTCGATGGAATCAAAGTTAGATAAGATTTTGGATAAGCTTGGAACTTTAGACAGTGCACAAAAGAAGTTGGAAGATAAATTTAAGCTAGTTACTAAGAACCATGCTTCCTCAATCCATAATCTAGAAGCCCAAGTGAATCAATTGTCAAATGTTTTTTCTATGGGAAATTTGGGAAATATTCCTAACACTTCAGGAATAAAACCAAGGGAGCAACTAAAGGCTATTACACTTCAAAGTGGGAAGGAACTTGAACCACCTATAAGGACAGTAGAGGAGCCCGTCCAGCCAGTTGAAAAAAATCAAGAAAAAGAGAAAGAAGTGGACATGAGTGAATATCCTCCTTATATCGCTTCTTCACCGTATCAACCTAAAACCCCTTTTTCATCAGTGACTACAAAAGAAGAAGTTAGGTGCACAATTTGCAAAGTTTGTTGAGAAATTAAGGACATTACAAAGCAATTTCTCTTTTGTTCAGGCGTTGGAACACATGCCTAAATATGCAAAATTTTTAAATATCAAATGGTAGCTCTAGCTAGCACTTACAACTTAACAACTACTAGTCAAATGCCTTCTAATTTTAAAGATCCAGGAAGTTTCACAATACCTTGTATGGTTGGTGAACTTGAATTTACAAAGTGTTTATATGATTTGGGAGTTAGCATTAATTTTATGCATTCATCGATATTCAAAAAGTTGGGACTGGGAGAGGTTAAGCTAACATCAATGTTAATTCAATTAGTTGATCAATCCATTAAAACTCCATTTGGAATAGTTGTCGGCCCCCTGAAATTTTTTTTCATTTAACTTAAGCAAGATAGCTTATAGAATTAATGCATGAGAGGAAATTGAGGGCATTTTCGGTATATAGCTTAAGGACCAAGGGTAAAGTGGACTTTTGGGAGAGGTATGGAGGACTTGTCTTATTGGCAGAATAGCAGCATGAATAAGGCAAGAAAACGGAAGGAAGAAGAGAGTTTTTGGCTGTGAGTGAAAAGAAGAGAGTTGAGAGCTAAGTTGAAATTTCGGTAAAGCTTAAAAAGAGAACATCCGAGTGCATTCAAGAGAGGAAAAAGAAAGAAGGAGAAAGGAGCTTTCTGTGGAGTTAAGAATCTCACTATTTGGTGAAGAATCGCAGTAAGTCATTTTAGAATGTACATTTTGAGTTAG
>JANZXR010030890.1:0-14473 GCA_027575705.1 Erythroxylum echinodendron | reverse complement strand
GTAAATCCAACATTTGTTAAAGGATGAATGAAATATATGTATGTTCTGCGTATGATTATGACAACTGTTAAGTTTTTTACGTTGCATGAGTTGATCCAATGAATTTGAGGCTTTGAGAAGCAGTTGAGGTTTACGTTTGTGTGTTTCTGACCTTTGATTTGGATGAATGAGGGTGTCTGGAAGGAGTTAAGTTTGCCTTCAGCAAAGCAGACGCTAAAGGAAGAACACAGACGAAAGGAATCGTCTGTGCTGATGTCACAACGCAGACGCAAAGGAAGATATAGAGGGAGGGTATCGTCTGTGCTGACGTTACATACAGACGTAAAGGAAGACAGACTCATGGAACATAGACGCAAGGGAGCGTCTGTGCTGATGTCACACACAGACGTAAAAGAGGAACCCAGACTCACGAAATACAGACGTAAGGAATCGTCTGTGATGACACGTCATAAGACAGACGATAGGAAGGCAGACACTAGAAAGACAGACGATAGGAGAGGGGTCAAACCCATACGATGAAAGTCAACTATGGACGATTAAACTCAGACGAAAGAACTTAGCCCATAAGTAAACACAGATGATGGGCTAACCACAGACTATATAAAGAAGAAGTTAAGTCAATATTATTGAACCGTCGTTTACTTATAATTAAACACAGACTTTACTAATTAAGGATCAAGGCATTCTCTATTGGAGATAGCTCAAGTCTTATGATTTTCTGCAAGAGTTGGACTTCGAAAACGGGGTCCAGCAGCTGTGGTATCAGAGCGTTAGAATTAGGATCTTGTATAGGCATTTTCGAGGTATATGCCAAGTTACATGTATATCAGAGAGACTAGCTTGAAGTTCGGGTTTAGGATCAAGTTTTGAAGTATCTGAAGCATAAGTTAGGAAGGTGAAGATATGAAGTGTACCTGCATGAATTTTTCGTGGATTACTATGTGCATGGATTTGAATTGTGTTCATGCATTGAAATTATTCTGTATGACTTGAACTGTTTTGCACCCCTTTGAGATTTTCTTTGGTTTCACATATCAGGAGTAACTATGCTGCTTCAGAGAAGAACTCGAGGAGCTTTGACTCGGTCCAGCTCTCACCAAGGGAGCACGGATGAGTTTTTTGTCCCACAAGATGAGGGAACACATTCTGTTCCTGATTCTGAGGCACCTAGTGTGCAACATGAGGAGCCTCCACCGTGTCCTCCTATTCCTCAAGTTAATCCGTTAGATCCAAGGTTCTTTCAAGCCTTTTCTCATGCTTTCTCATATGCCATGAGCCAAGGGTCTCAAGTTCCGATGCAAGCTCCAGTGGAGAAGACTGGGCAATATGATAAGCTTCGCAAGTATGGAGCTGTAGACTTCAATGGGACTATGAATCCCAAAGAAGCTAAAGCATAGATGAAGAGGACCGAGAGGGTCCTAATTCAGATGAAGTGTTCAGATGAGGAGAAGTTAGATTATGCAGTTAGTTTGCTACAGGGGGATGCATTCCACTGGTGGGAATCAGTGCCCCACAGTTAGGTTATGCCTTCGGTGTTGACATGGAGAGACTTTGTGGAGGTGTTCAGGAAGAAGTACCTCTCGAGGGTCTGTGTGCAAGAAAAAGCTAGGGAGTTTTTAAACCTCACACAGAGGGATATGACTGTGAGTGAATATGAACTAAAGTTCACATAGCTTTCAAGATATGCAGCGAACATTGTGGCAAATGAAGAAGACAAGTGCTGCAAATTTGAGGGAGGTCTTCATTTGGGGATCAAAGAGAAAGTCTTGATTCATAGTTTCTGTGACTACTAACAGTTGGTGGATGCTGCACTCCAGGTTGAGAAGCTTGAGAATATAAAGAATGAAGTGAGTGGGAAGAGGAAGAACAGGGAGCAGTTTTCCAAGAAGGGAATAAGTACTCCAATGAGAGAGAAGTGAGAAAAGTTTCCATACACAAAGTAAGGTGGGAAGTAGTGCTTCAGGTAAGGACAAGCCAGCAAGGGCAGTATCTATATAAGCCTCAATAGTGGGAGGCAATAGCATGATTGAGAGAAGTAGAGCCATGAACCCTCTATGTGAACATTGTGGGAAGTTCCATAAGGGAGAGTGCTTCAAGTTACTTGGAGCATATTTTCAATGTGGAGAGAAAGGACACATGATCAAGGATTGTCCCCAAGTACTAAGGCAAGAAGGGTCATGGTTTCAAGCCCCAAGGAAAGCAGAAACAGTGGGAACCAAGCTAGTCACAGAAGTGGTCAGTTTTGGAGCTACAAAGAAGACTATTCCTCCAGAAAGGCTAAAGGGTCAAGTTCAGGCATAAGCAAGGGTGTTTGCCATGACAAGGGAGGAAGCTGCAGCCACACCTGAAGTTGTCACGGGTATGGCTCAGTTACTCAATTCTGAAGTATGTGTTTTGATTGATTCGGGTTCCACATATTCTTTTGTTTCTGTAAGCATGACATTACATGATGTTGATTTGATGCCTTTGGATAACCCCCTGATTGTTAGTACTCCTTTAGTGAAGAATGTGATAGTCAGTCAAGTGTATAGGGATTGTAAACTTTTCTTTGAGGGTGCTCAACTAGTGGTGGATTTGCTACCATTGGAATTAAAGGGTCTAGATGTGATATTGGGAATGGATACCATGGAGAAGTATCATGCGAATTTGGATTGTATCCTTAAAGAAGTGGAATTTGATTTGGGAAATGGAGAGAAGGTAACCTTCTGAGGAGACAGGAGAACATCGTTACCAAGACTCATTTCGGCTTTGATGGTTGACAGGATGGTAGAAAAAGGGTGTGAAGCTTTCTTGGCACACATTGTGAACACTAAAGGGAATGAAAGGAAGTTAGAGGATTTTTCAATTGTAAAGAAATTTCCAGACTTGTTTCCAGGAGACTTACCCGATTTGCCACCGGTAAGGAAAATCGAGTTTGCCATTGACTTGATTCCCGGAACCACACCTATTTCTATACCACCTTATAGGATGGCTCTAGCTGAACTAAAAGAGCTTAAGGAACAACTGGAGGAACTGTTAGAAAAAGGGTATATAAGGCCAAGTTCGTCACCTTGGGGAGCGCCTGTTCTATTTTTCAAGAAGAAGGATGGGACATGGCGGATGTGTATTGATTATTGGAGACTCAACAAGATGACTATTAAGAATAAGTATCCTCTGCCTCGGATTGATGATCTATTTGACCAGTTGCAGGGAGCAAGAGTCTTTTCCAAGATTGATCTTAGGTCAGGTTATCATCATCTCAGAATCAAGGAGTCTGATGTAAGTAAGACAACTTTTAGGACTCGTTATGGGCATTACGAGTTCCTAATTATGCCATTTGGTTTGAAAAATGCTCTAGTTGCATTTATGGATCTTATGAATAGGGTCTTCAAGGAGTATCTGGATCAGTTTGTCATAGTATTTATCGATGACATTCTGGTTTATTCCAAGAGTGAAAGGGAACATGAGGAGCATCTCAGGAGAGTGTTACAGACACTGAGAGAGAAAGAGCTTTATGCTAAGTTTAGCAAGTGTGAATTTTGGCTTCAGGAGGTGATATTCCTTGGACATGTAATTTCTAAAAATGGGGTACATGTGGATCCAAGGAAGGTTGAAGCAATAGTGAATTGGCATGCACCCAAGTCGATGACAGAGGTGAGGAGTTTTCTAGGTCTGGCAGGTTATTATAGAAGGTTTGTGGAAGATTTTCTATGCTTGCCACTCCGATGACTAAGTTATTGAGGAAGAATCAGAAATTCGTCTGGAGTGAGGAATGTCAGAAAAGCTTTGAGGAGCTCAAGAGAAGGTTAGCAAGTGCTCCAATTTTGATGTTGCCTACTGGAGATGAGGGCTATACAGTCTACAGTGATGCCTCGAGAAAAGGTTTAGGTTGTGTGTTGATGCAAGGAGATAGGGTGATAGCTTATGCTTCCAGACAACTGAAGCCTTGTGAATTGAACTATCCGACACATGATCTAGAATTGGCATCAGTGATTTTGCTTTAAAGACTTGGAGACATTATTTGTATGGGGTACAGACGAGGATCTTTACAGATCATAAAAGTCTCAAGTATTTGTTGAGTCAAAAGGAACTGAATTTGAGACAGAGAAGGTGGATTAAACTGCTTAAGGACTATGATTTGTTGATTGAGTATCATCTAGGAAAGGCAAATGTAGTAGCGGATGCTTTGAGTAGGAAGTGCTCAATAGCTCATGTTCAAACAGTTTATCTGCCCCTATTAGAAGAGATGGCTAAGCTTAAGATAAGCATGAAACAGGAGGAATCAAATTGTATTGTTGCTAATTTCAGAGTAAGGCCGATACTCAGGGAGAAGGTTAGGGAGTTACAGGTGCAGGATACGGAATTAAGCAAGCTTCGGGAAATGATTAAGAATGGCAAGAACTTTGAGATAGTAGTGACGGATGATGGACTCATGGTTGTGAGAAACAGAATTTGTATCCCAAATGTCAAGGAAGTGAAAGGCGAGATATTAGATGAGGCACATAATGCTCCTTATGCTATGCACCCAAGTAGCACCAAGATGTACAGAGATCTGAAGGAACATTTCTGGTAGAAAGGCATGAAAAATATGTAGCAGAATATGTGAGTAAGTGTCTAGTATTTCAGTAAGTCAAGGATGAACACCAGGCACCTTCAGGCAAATTAAGGCCGTTATCGATTGCAGAGTAGAAGTGGCAAAGGGTGACTATGGACTTTTTGATGGGTTTGCCTAAGACTAGTAAGAAGCATGATTCCATATGGATCATTGTTGATCGATTGACAAAGTCAGCCCATTTTCTAGCAATTAAACAGATTTTTTCTCTGTATGTGCTAGCAAAGAAGTATATTGATGAGATAGTAAGATTACATGGGATTCCAGATTCCATAGTTTCTGATAGGGATCCTCGATTTACTTCGAGATTTTGGCGAAGTTTACAAGAGGCTATGGGAACCAAGTTGAACTTCAGTACAGCTTTCCATCCTCAGACAGATGGTCAATCCGAGAGGACCATTTAGACACTTGAGGGAATGCTCAGGGCATGCGTGATGGACTTCAAAGGAGCTTGGGATGAGCACTTGCCATTGATCAAATTTGCTTACAATAATTCGTACCATTCGAGCATTCAGATGGCTCCTTATGAAGCACTTTATAAAAGGAGATGTAGAACTCCCATATATTGGGATGAAAAAGGAGAAAGGAAACTGATAGGGCCAGAGTTGGTTCAAATGACTGTTGACAAGGTCAATTTGGCTAAGAAACGGCTTAAAGCTTCACAGGATAGAATGAAGAATTATACCAATGCACACCGAAAGGAGATGGAGTATGAAGTCGGTGAGAAAGTGTTTCTGAAGACATCTCTATGGAAAGGAGTCTTAAGGTTTGGCAAGAAGGGTGAGTTAAGTCCAAGATATGTGGGTCCTTATGAAATTCTTGAGAGAATTGGGCCATTAGCCTATAGGTTGGCATTGCCTCCAAAGTTGTCTCAGATTCATGATGTCTTTCATGTTTCCATGCTGAGGAGGTACCGGTCAGATCCTTCTCATATTATTCAGATCAATGCGGTTCAATTGAGGGATGATCTCAGTTATGAGGAGATTCCTGTGAAGATTTTAGATACCAAGTAGAAAGTCCATAGGAACAAGACTGTTCAACTGGTAAAAGTACTATAGAGAAATCATTCAGTGGAAGAGGCTACATGGGAGCTCTTAGAAGCCATGAAGGAGAAGTATCCACATCTTTGATATGGCTCAGGTAATAATTTTAAGGACAAAATTCTTTTAAGAGGGGGAGAAATATTAGACCCCCAATCTTTTAGTAAGCATAAATTGAATGATTTTGGTGATCTTGTTGGATAAATTATATTTTTCTATTGGAGTTAAATAATTAAGTCAAGTTTAGGAGGGTTATTTCATGTATTGCATGGAAATTGGAAGAGTAGGTTGAAGAATTAAGAATGCATAAGGGAATTTTGGGTAGATGGTTTAAGTTAGAAGCATTAAGGCATTAAAGGAAAGGCAAATTGGACTTTTAACACTCCTTAAGGGTTGAATGGGAAGAGGAAAAATATTGTTTTGCAAATAAGAAGACAAAAATATGAAGAAGAGAGGTTTCGAAGAAGAGTGAAAAGAATACAACCTTAAACTAAGTCATGATTTATCTTAATCTTAAAAAGAGAATCTAAGCTTATTCAAGAAGGGAAAAAGAAAGAGGAAGAAAAGAGCCTTCTGTAGAGCCAAGAATCTCATTGTTTAGTGAAGATTCAAGATATGTTGATATTAAATCTTTTGGAGTTTTGAAGGGCTTTTGGTTCAAAGAGCTTAAGAAATATATGGGTTTAAGTATTCTAGAATCCATTGTGTGAATATGCATTATGGGTTGGTCAAATCCAAATTTTTGTTGAATGGAAGTTGTGTCTTTTTACAAAGGAAATCAAGGAGAGGTTCAAGAGAGGCAAAGGAATCAAGAGGAAAGGCATTCTAAAGTCTAATGCCTAAGCAAGCAAGGATTTTTAAGGTGGGTTTCAGTTTTATGATTAAGCAATAGGCTATTAAAGTGTTCTTTTACATGAAAAATGAATAGTCTCAACTACTTTATGAACATGTGTTAGACTCTGTGAATGCTTTGAAAATATGTTATGTGTTACATAAAAACTATTGTGTTGATAAGTGTGGCATGAACATGAAAATGTTTCTGAAAGGATTTTATGTCCGAAAAAGGTCAAGTTTTAAGAATTTTGCCATTTTGGGCAACAAGTATTCAAGATCATGAAATGCATGCTATGTGGGTTTTGTTTGGTCCATTCTGATGTCAAGTGCACTTGTCAAAAGGCTTCTCCCACCTACCCGCTAGTAGCATAGAGCTCCTTCACGGACTCCCATAAGTTTACGGCTACACAAAACCACTAAGTGGGATTGTGCTAGTTTGTTCTGTTTACGACTCCACAGGACCATTATATGGACTGTGTTGTTTGTTCTGTTTACAGACCAAACCTGACCATTTTGATGTGATTATGTGTTCTTAAGTTTGATGCATACATGACTTATAGCTGCGCATGATCTGTTTATCTGAATACGGTTTTTGAGAAACAACAAAGTTCAGATTTTTCAAGTGGTTTTCCAAATTGCATATTTCAATAAGTTTTGAAAATAGATTTCTGTTTGTTTCTTAATGATAAACCTGCTACCCACGAGGATTAAGCTCACCCTTCTCAATTCTGTTCCATCCAGGTGAAGAACAAGAGAGTGAATAGTCAAGATTTAGGGCAGCATTCCAGCCTGCATATATGTTTGTACTCTAATGTTCGATTTTTGGGAACTTAAGGCCTTAGCCTCCTTTTAAGCTTTACTGATTCAAATGTATTGATGTATTGTGGTCTGTAAGGTTATTAAAGCTCTGTAAATCCAACATTTGTTAAAGGATGAATGAAATATAAGTATGTTATGCGTATGATTATGACAACTGTTAAGTTTTTAACGTTGCATGAGTTGATCCAATGAATTTGAGGCTTTGAGAAGTAGTTGAGGTTTACGTTTGTGTGTTTCTGACCTTGGATTTGGATGAATGAGGGTGTCTGGAAGGAGTTAAGTTTGCCTTCAGTAAAGCAGACGCTAAAGGAAGAACACAGACGAAAGGAATCGTCTGTGCTGACGTCACAACGCAGACGCAAAGGATGATATAGAGGGAGGGTATCGTCTATGCTGACGTTACATACAGACGTAAAGGAAGACAGACTCACAAAACATAGACGCAAGGGAGCGTCTGTAATGACATTACACACTGACGCAAAGAAGGAACCCAGACTCACGAAGTACAGACGCAAGGAATCATCTGTGATGACACGTCATAAGACAGACGATAGGAAGGCAAACGGTATAAAGACAGACGATAGGAGAGGGGTCAAACCCAAACGATGAAAGTCAACTACAGACGATCAAACTCAGACGAAAGAACTTAGGCCATAAGTAAACACAGACGATGGGCTAACCACAGACGATATAAAGAAGAAGTTAAGTCAATATTATTGAACCGTCATTTACTTGGAATTAAACACAGACTTCACTAATTAAGGATCAAGGTGTTCTATATTGGAGATAACTCAAGTCTTATGATTTTCTGCAAGATTTGGACTTCGAAAACGGGGTCCAGCATAAATACACCTTCAAGGCACTGCAGATTAAAATGATTAATTAATTCCCAATCAAATTGAAGCTTTGGGGCTTCATCGATACTTCAATATAATCCAATATAATTATCATATTAAATATATTCAATCTTCTGACAATTATCTTGCAGATATTCTAACTAGAGAATGGAAGCAGCTATTTTGAAGATGGAAGAAGCATTATCCCAGAAAGAATTAGAATTATTAAATCTAGAACAGCAAGTTGGACATACTACCAAAGAAATAAACTAGTTACAAACCATTATCCAACTTTTGAGACAAAATCATACCAATCAACCATCTGGATCAACCATTCCTCCTATCACTAATCCAATAGATACTTCAAAAACCACTTTTACAGAAAATATTCCTCTAATCACACCATCACAAATTACCAAACAAACTTCAACCACTCTAGCAGACACTGTGCATCTATCTTAAAAGAAACAAGATTATGCTGAAGGCAAAACCTATGTCATTTACAATGGACCTATGGCAGGACTTTATGATGAATGGCATAAAGCAGTTGTACATATTACTAGACGATCAGGTATTATATGCAAAAGTTTTAATTCATGCATGGAAGCAGAAAAAGCCCTTGCAGAATTCAAAAATCTAGGATTGAAACCTTAGTATAAACAAGAATTGGAAAAAGCTCCATCACCAACCAGCAAGATGATGTCTTTAGGCAGACCTCCCAATATGGATCTAAAGTTCAAAAATACCCTCTTGAATATCATCCAAAACATACATCACTAGGACCCGATGGAATTTTAGACATAGATTGTGTCTTAAATCTAGAACAATTAATTTTAGAATGGTCAAATAAAATTCAATTATTATTACAAATAGATAAACCTTTTGGCGAAACCATTAATAAAAATTTTAAAATATTAGTAATTTTATCTGCAAATACTTGTTGTTATTGAATTAATTCAGCTAGTTGTTGGGATACACTCATAATGTTTTCTGAATATATTCAGTGAGTTGCTTAACTTGATTCTCGATGTTATCTAATTTTCGTTCAGTTTTAAATTGATTAATTGTTAATTGAGCTTCTGTAATTTTTATTGTTTCAGCTAGTGGATGAATACTAAAAGGTTTACTAAATGATTGAGATCGAAGCAATGGAGATTGTGTAGAAGAGTTGGGTATATCAGACAATGAATGTCTTTGTGATATTATGGGATATTGTATAGCAGGTAATGTTCTAAGATTTGTTCTAAAATTAGTTCCTACTTTTGCTACATCAGTGAATAGTTTATCTATATATATTCGATCGGTATTTTTAAATTCAATACTATGATGTGAATTTGTTAAAGCATAACTAATCTGATAAGTTATTGAAAATGGATATTATCCTTGATTCATTAAATTTTCTCTATAAAATTTATATGCAATTGTTATAGTATCATCTAAATTGGGTGATTTTAAAGGAATTCCTAATTTTAATCGAGTGTTGAATTTTATTTTTCCATAGGCTAAATTTCCATTCATCATACCTATTGTTTGATCATTTAAATTTATCATTCGTTCATCTATAATTGCCATTGTAATAGGTGAATTAATTCCTTCTTGAAAAGTTGATTTTAATAAAATTTGGATAGTTGATAAATGAATATAGCCAATTTTATGTCTTTTATTTTCTGGTATCTTTTTTAATTGTCTACTTGTTTGTTCTTGGTCTATTAGGCTAATTCTAATATGTCCATTACATTGATTCATCTGAATAGGTGTTTCATGATTCATTTTTCCAAAGTAAATTATATTTTCTCTATCAAATAAATTAGTTATCTTAGATGGCTGAATATCTTGTCCTGATTTTAAATTTAATTTAGTTTTAGCTATTGTTAATAATGTATTTAAATGAAATCTAACGAAAACACGTGTTGACATTAATGGATACCAAATCCCTATATGTCCACCACGTCTCCGCGGTGGGCTCCCATACACCCCGAGAGTCTAGTTTACTGCAGAACCGGTTAGATCCCAGTTATTTCTGGGGTACTCGATACCGCATAATGTCAGCGCGAATGCAGCAATTCAAACCCAAGACATGAAGGATCTCACAAAGCTCTAATATCACTTTGCTAACGAAAACACGTGTTGACATTAACGGATACCAAATCCTTATAAGTCGTATATTTGCATAGTAGATGCTTTTTGGTATTGGGTGGTTGTGCCAAAAGACACCTGCCCATGTATCCATACTTGCTCGGTTTGTACCAACAATGTATCCACGGGAAGATAATTATATAAGAGCGGAAGATGCTTATAGAGGGTTTTTAATTTCTGAACTGCATATGTGTCTTGCTCGATCCAGTTCCATTACTGCTTAGGACTGCATTTTAATTGTAAACACTTTCGTTCTTTGGTTAAATCTTTAAGAAATCCTTAGTTAGAAATATAATTTAAAAGTTGTTTTGGACTAGTAAGTTTATCAGGAAATTCTTGAATTTTGACTAAGATATTAGGTTGTAACTTTAAATAACCATTATTAAATTCAATTCCTAAATATTCTATATTTTGTCTATCAATTTTGGCTTTCTTTTTACTAAGAATTATTCCTTTATTTTTACAACGTTCTAATACCATTTTGACTTTTTTCAAATGATCTATTTTATCCTGGTTTGAGTAAATAATTATATCATCAATATATACAAAAGTAAATTGTTCTAATCCACTAAGGTTATTGTCTATAAATCTTTAATAAATACTAGGTGCTTGTTTTAATCCAAAAGATAATACATTCCATTGATAATGTTTTTGTGGAGGACAAGAGAATGCCATTAAATCTTTTGTATTATCATGTAATCTAAGTTGCCAGTATCCTAATTTTGCATCCAATGTAGTAAACCATTGATGTCTTTTTAATTTATTTATAATATAATCTTTTCTCGGCAATTTATATGCATCACCTATTGTGGCTTCATTCAATTTTTTGTAATTAATAACCATACATCTTTTTCCTCGTTTATAATTATATATAAATATATATATATAAAAATATATATTTATTTATTGTTTCAATTACTTAGGTTATAATTCGTGAACTTTAACTAACTAAGAAATGAACTGTAGATTTTATTTATTTCATTAACGGGTGAGTTGAATATCATTCGTAATAGACATTCTAGGTTAAGTTAACATTGATTTTTCTTATTTTATTAGTTTTTAGTTCTTTTGAGCATTCATTTTTTATATTTACAAGACAAATTTATGTCAAATTATGTTTAGTTAATTTTAATTAAGTTTTAATAACACCAAAACATGTTTAATTGCATTTAATTATTTGAAATTTATATTTAATTAAATCCAAGCATGAGTAGTATTCAATTAGTTACAGTTTACGTTTACTTGCATCCCGACGTTCTCATTTACATTTAATAGTTTCATTTTTTTGTTTACCTACATTTCAACTAAACTTATTTGGATTTGAATAGGAATATAACTTATTGAATTTATACTTCATTAAAATTATTTATGCTTCACATAGTCCAATTTACACTAATGTGTATTTGATTACATTTAACTAAAATGAAATTATTATTTGAATTGAAGCTTTTCTTAATTGAGAAACTATTTTGAAAGGTAAAGTAAAATTTATTGAAATCCAAAAAGAAAAATTAGTACAATTAAGCATAAGAAAGAAAGTTAAACAATAAGATCTCCAAAAAGTACAAATAAAACAAAACCATGAAAGTTAAACAATAAGGTCTCCAAAATGTACAAATAAAACAAAACCATGTTAGGCAACCAACTTGACTTACACATTGATAAACAAACTATATAGCTTAACACAGTTCAAGATTAAGAGCTTTAGATTGAGGATTTTGTATGGATAGAACCTGATGGAATTATTGACCTTGAGGAACTTTCCATCTTAAAGCTAGCCCTTTACTCATATATTGAAAGATTTTCTTGGAAAAGAGAAACATATGGGTTTTATTCAATTCTTTAAGCATTCTACCACTGATAAAGAGCTTAAACATAGTGTTGGTGATCATATTGCTCATTTGATGAAAATTCTTCTAAAAGAAGAAAGCACTTAACTCATTGATGCCAAATCAACACCATGTGGTTGAAGTTGTTAAAACTTCCTCCCAATATTCCTGTAAAATTCCAATAGTTATCTTTATCAGCAAAAACCTCCAGTAGTTATCTTTATCAGTTTATTTCACATTTTCAGCAGTTATCTTTATTAGTTTATTTCAAATTTTTGTCTAGTTGTTTAGATTGCATTCGTTTGTTCATTGGCTATATATAGCCCACCCATAAATCAATAAAGCAGAGAGAGTTAAAATCCAACTGTCGTGAGTAGGAGAGATTCCTAAGGCAGAGATTTCCTATTTCTTGAGAAGAAACCAGTGAGAGATTGAGTTTTTTAATCTTCTTCATAACTTACACCATATTGGTATCAGAGCCCACTTCGATCTGAGCATCTCCTATATGCCTAGAATCATGAGTGGTCTAGTCTACACTTTAATGGAAAGCAACTCCAATATTCCCAATACTGAGAGCACTGACACTAACCAAAACTTACAACAACAGATGGTGCAGATTTCAACTACACTGAAGGTAATAATAAGGCGATTGGATGCTATGGATGAGAGGAGGAATCGAGAAGGATCACGTAGACCACGACATCAAAGACACCACCAGAGGGAAGATTGGAGCGAGGATAGTGATTTGGGGGATGCGGAAGAATTACCCAACAGTTTACCACCTTGAGGAGTATAAGGATTTAATGCCGGAAGAATTACCTAACAGTTTACCACCTCTTCGTGATATTCAACATACAATTGATTTCATACCTAGTTCCACTTTGCTCAATTTACCACATTATAGGATGAGTCCTACTGAAAATGATGAACTACAATGACAAGTGCAAGATTTTTGAATAAAGGACTAATCCGTGAAAGCTTGAGCCCCTGCGCTGTGCCCGCTCTGATCACACCAAAGAAGGATGGAAGTTGATGTATGTGTGTTGATAGCCGAGCAATTAATAAGATTACTGTTAAATATCGCTTTCCTATCCCACGCCTTGATGACATGCTAGATTTGTTATGAGGAGCCACTATCTTTACAAAACTCGACCTCAAAAGTGGCTAGCACCAAATCCATCTTCGAACTAGCGATGAGTAGAAAACAGCATTTAAAACAAAAGACGGACTATACGAATGGCTTGTGATGTAGGATTAACGATTTTAGAACCATCAATGATTGGTGAACCCGTAGATCCATTTGCAGCTCCTTTGGAAATATTGCCTGAATGGTATTTCTTTCCATTCGGACTATCTAATATGACTTTAAAATAGTTAGCAACATAGACAAATATGACTTTAAAATAGTAGGAATCCTAATATGTATTGACCTTTAAACGAATAAGCTGATATAAGATAACGAATTAATGGACCTTAATTCTCCCTAGGTCAAAAGTTGCTAGAACCCTTCTACTATAGTGAGCTCGATGATTTGTGTTGTCTATAAGTTAAGATCAATCAAGTGTTTGGCATCATTTCTAGGGATAGTGATTTTATGAACACTTAGATGTTATTACTATAGTAATTATTTTTTGTATTTTTTGTAATTATTCTATTTTATTTTATTTCTGGTTTGTTCATTTAACTATCTTTTTCTCTACATTGACATTGTGTTGGTAGTTTATTTTGGGAATTAAGTTTTAATGCCATCACCATAACTCATAATGGAAGGATGAAGTATACAGTACTCTTATGGGAGCTATAATATGTTTTTGCAATATGTAACATCCCTGTATCAAAAGGAGCAATTTTCTTACATGTTTTCATAAGCTTAACAGATGTCCAGATTGTGTTGCAAATTTTTTTGAAGTAATTACTACAATCATGAATTTAAGAACCAAAATATATGTGAAAGCAACTAAGCATGTATAACCAACCTCAAGGTCTATCATACGAGAACACATATAATTCAGAGTGGAGCAACCCTTATGTATATTGATGGAATCATTATGCTCCAACTGAATATGTACAATAAGAACAACGATACGAAAGTATTACAGATAAACTAATGGAATGTCTTACTGAGAGAGTAACTAATTAATATGAATTTAACAGGAGACTTTCTCCACCTGCATATGATGAGCATAATACTTCATATTATTTGAGCTCCCAAAAGTCTCCTAGTGAAGAAAAGACAGAGGTCGATTTCATGAATGATGATACATTTTAAGAAGGTGAGGAGGCAATTGCTGCTCTAAAAGATATAATGGAGAGGATTATTGGAGTTTTTATAATTTTAGAAAATTATAGAAATTTTCTGGGAATTTTTCGGAATTGTTTCCGGACCCG